>OY748310.1:8716587-8821141 GCA_963556515.1 Nudaria mundana | reverse complement strand
GCGATTCTTTACACCGCACCAGAGGATTCTGCTGTACAAGACGCAGATTAGACACTGCGTCGAATACTGCTCTCACCTCTGGGACGGCTCCGCGAAGTATTTTCTGGACGGTCTCGACTCTATGCAGCGACGGGCTATCCGTATTATAGGTTGTCCGGAGGTAACGGGAAGCATCGAGCCGCTAGCTCAGCGCCGAACAATAGCTTCCTTGGCCACATTCTACCGTATTTACCACGGCGAGTGTTCTGAATAGCTCTTCAATCTGATCCCACCCTCTTCCTCTCGATCCCGAACAACGCGTGCCGGGCAGAGATGCCACTCCCACACAGTCGATAGCATGTTCGCGAGAACCGAGCGTTTTAAAAGTTCGTTTCTCTGCCGAACGATAGTGGCTTGGAACGCCCTGCCTGTGCACGTGTTTCCTCCCACATATAATCCTGTGTTTTTTAAGCGGAGCGTGAAGAGGCACATCAGTAGGTCGTCAAGTTGAGGGCCATTCTCTATAGTATTATTATTATGTGCTGTGAGAGTGGCCCACAATCGCTAGACGTCGTCACGACTTACCACCAGGCGGGCGGCGTCAATTTAGCGATCCCAATATATAAAAAAAAACCATCATGAATTTTTTCAAGTTATTCACGCCAGCCGTTTAGCTTTTAGAGGGATGGAACGCCCTGTTTTCGCAAAATAAGCTCTTCAAAGCTAAATATCTCGCAAACGGATACATAAATCAAAAAATCGCTTTAGCAACCTCGCAATGAATTTAAAAGACCTATCTAATGATACCCCATGGTGTAGACGCGAGAAAAAATGTCATCCCCACTTCACGAGTAAGGACACCACAAAAAAAAATCAAAATTTTATTGTAACACTTTGTCGGCGTAGTAAATTATCCATGCAAAATTTCATGTTTATAGCACTAACCGTCAGACGGACGGACGGACATGACGAAACTATAAGGGTTACGAAACTTTTTCCAAGTAAAATCATGCATTTTTCCCACTGAGGTAGGCAGAGACCACAGATTTTCACTTACTACGATGTTGGTCTACTTCTCTCGCTTCTTCGATACTTTCATTAGTTTGGTAGTGCATGCTCGCCGCCGGTACTTTTAACCTGGTCTTTTTCAAGCCTTTTACAAGGCATCAACCATTTGGTCGAGGAAAGATGAGGTAGGTAAGTAGGTAGGTACCTGCTACCTACTTTTCGTACCTGGGACCAATTCCAACGAATTTCTTATCCTCTTTAGACAATGAGGTACGAAAAAGTAACGTTTAGCAAGCATTTCAAATTCGCTGTGACGCATGATCGCGTCTATTAGGGTAACCATACATCGGGTATTCTTATTAGATGCTAAGATGGTATGGTGGAGTCACAAGACATGAAAAAATCAGAAATGATTATGTCCGTGGTAGCTTTGGAGTTGCACCCATATAGGACGAGCTTACCGAGAGCCGTCTGCGATGGGATGATCACATCATGAGACGACCATGTGACGACGAAGATCATGTGGAGTTGTCAAAATGGCCCTCAACCTTCCAGAACGACTAAGGGGCAGGGGCCGTCCCCCTTCAACATGGTAGACCAGTGTGGCCCGGCTGATGAAAAGGGAAATTCTGCAGGATCTTGTAACCCAGGACCGCGCCACTTGGCGCCGGCTAATTAGGAGAACCGACCCCACTTAAAGTGGGAAAAGGCTAGGACAAAGAAGAAAGTCATTGGGTAGTTTTATTAACTAATAGATAAATTATGAAGTTGGGCTAGGGGCACTACTACAGGGACACCAGAGGATGAAAGACGCCCGGGTCGGCCCAGACAGGTGCAACGATCTGGATGGCTACCACGAAGACTAGCTTGACGTGGTGCAAGGTAGAGTAGTCTCCGCGTCTGCCTGTCTGTCTACTTGCGATAAATTCAAATAATACTGCACTGATTATTATGCTGTTTTTATCAATGGATTAAGTGGTTCACGCGGAAGGTTTTAGGCCATAAAACCTACTATTTCACGCGGTCAAAGCCGCGGCCTTCCGCTAGTACATAATAAATGAATAAATGAAAAAATGTTAGAACATGTGGGTTCACACAGGCCCATCTAGTCTCAAATTAAGTAGAGCTTGAGGTGTTACTTAGAACTAGAGATACCTGGTAGGTACAAATACATCCTTATTTTATTGTAACTCTCGAACTCTGTTAATTTCATATTGCCATTGATTCCAATTGAACGACCTACCTACAACTTCAACATAGTAGGTACTCGTATTAACATAACAGAGGTGATGCTGGTTTCTTGATCTCCTAGTTTTTTATCTGTTCTGTACCTGCGGCTGGGTAGTGAATCGGGCGACTGTAGTTAGTCCTCGACACGGGATCTCCTAGTGAGGACTGCTCAGTTATAATTGTATTACGTTACGCACCAATCACGCCAAGCTTGCTACTTACCTATCTGTTGTTGTTACTGTTACTTAGTGCGGATACTATTTTAAGTTATGCAGCTTGGTGTTCTGTAGTATATATACAGGGTGTCCCGAAACTCGACGTCAACCCGGGACCGGGTGAAAAGGCAAGTCATGCTGGTTGCCAAAAAATATAAAAAAAATCTAAGTTGCATGATTTTAAAATTACAGGCATTTTAAGAAAAAGTGCAAAATTACACACCCTGTGGCAGTCTTTTTACTCCTGTTGCCACAAATCTTAACTTTTTCCAACAATTTTTTTTGCTTTGTAACCCTGAATAATGCGTCTCTAAACTGTAATACAAATTTGGAAATCAGCTGCTCTATCTTTCATAACAATAGGACTTATTTCTTAGAAAACAACTAAAATAACAACATTACCTAGTTTTTATTAGTTTTTATTGAAAAAAAGTGCACCACGCGAGCTTGGCAAGTTATGTCAAAAGTTGGCGCATTTAGTAAGGATTCCAAAATGGTATAATACTTGGTAAGTTGTTGCTGCTATCGTGGGCAAAAAATTTTTTTTAGTAAATTTGAAGGGCCGATTCCAATACTGAATAAATTTAACTCACTGGCACCTGTGCTTGTCTATCATAAAAACTATGAATAAACAGCTTATTCACTAAATTTATAGTACTCTTAGTGTGTGCATTGGAATAGGCACGATGTTTTTGTAAAATTTTAATTAAAACTAAAACTAAATTTTTAATACTAAGGTTTATTTATTAAATTTACAATTAAATATTTTTATTACAGCAAATGTTCGAAATGCCTTCCTTCGGCGGCAATACAAGCCCGATATCTCTTTAAAAGAGATCGAGCTATTTTTCGGGCGAATCGTCCATTATTTACGAAATCGGCTGCTTCGGCTATTCTTTGCCGTAGTTCAAGTTCGTTTTCGATTGCCTTTGAATAGACTTTTTCTTTGACTGCTCCCCAGTAAAAAAAGTCCAATGGATTTAAATCCGGTGAACGGGCCGGCCACGAGATTGGACCAGACCATCCGATCCATCTTCCGGGAAACTCTTCATCGAGATATTCTCGAACTGAGCGAGCATAGTGCGCTGGGCACCCATCTTGCTGGAACAACATTTCTCTGTAAATGTTTAATGGCACGTCTTCTAGTAAATTTGGTAGATGGTTCTGTAGAAAGTCCAAATAGGCCTCGCCATTCAACGCACTAGGCAGCTCAAAAGGACCAATTATTTGACCATTCAAAATTCCGGTCCACATGTTGACTTTGAATCGGTACTGGGACCGGTCCTGCCTCAGTAAATGAGGGTTCTCTACATGCCATTCATGCAAATTATGCATGTTCATGTAGCCGTCCTTTTTAAAAGTTGATTCATCAGACCATAATTTTTTTGTTAAGAAAAGGGGGTCATCCCTGTACCTCTCCCACATCGTACGGCAAAAATTTATTCGAGGTTGGTAGTCCCTGGGTAGTAACGTCTGTACTCGCTGTACGTGGTATGGGTGTAATTCGTGCCTTTTTAAAATTCGATGGGCTATACTTTTTGGCACGCCGGTGGTTATCTCAATAGCCCTTACTGAAGTGCTTGGGTCTTCTTCGACAGCTGCAAGCACTTCGTCTTCCATCGGGTTAGCGGGTCTTCCTCCAACATGCTCATGATTTGGTAGGCGGCCCTCTGAGAAGAGTAAACGATGTACGTTCGTAAACACGCGATGATCGGGGTAACGAGCAGCGTTTGGGTACCTTTCACGGTAAAGTCTGGCAGCAGCACTAGCATTGCACCTGCATTCGCCATAAATGAGGTGCATATTAGTGTATTCACTAGTGGTATACACAGACATCTTGGCACTAGTCACGTGAAGTCCAGGAGAAAGCAAAAGTCAAGAAAACAAACAGTCCCAATCCAAATCATAAGCGAGTCGAGAGCGTCCAGCAGATACTTCGCGGAGCCGTCCCAGAGGTGAGAGCAGTATTCGACGCAGGGTCTAACTATGTGATAACAGCGATAAATAAATAAATAAATAACTCTCTTACAAAATATCTGCGAACGACACAAATAAATGTTTGCTGGAAAACCTATGTTGAACAATTTTTTCTTGTCCTGATTTTTCTGTACTATCGTGTAGGCAACACTACAGGCGACACACCTTTTAAAAAATATAAAGTTTCGCAAATCATTTCCGCTCCAATAGCCTACTGGTGCGCAGACCTACGATTTCGCTATCTACTTAATACTACTATGTACCGATGGGAGGGTCCTAATTAACTTGAAAGCAGAGACCCGATGCACCTATTTTGCTGCTTGCTTCTTTTTTTACTAGTACGGTGTCTTGCGCGGTGCTTCGCGCCGCACCACGCCATTGGTTTTGGCCTTCTCCTCATAGTAACGATCACAACAAAAATCGAATCAGCGAAATCGGTTCAGCTGCTCTCGAGATTTGCGCTTAGCAACACATTAAGTGATTCATTTGACGGCATAGGCATACTGGCAAGTTGTGGCTGTATGATGCACCTCTGCCTACCCCTTCGGGAATATAGGCGTGATATGTACAGGTTTCTACTGTTTCTGAACACGTTAAAAAAATTGTAGGTTCTGAACTTGTCGGAATTTTAGTTTTTATGTGGGTTCACTTACTAAAGATTGGAAGATGTTATCAAAGTAGGATGTTAGGTTTCTTGAAAATGTCTTAGGTAGGTATATAATCGTACTCAGGTGACCTAGACAAAAACTATTCCCTACTAAAATGAGACAGAATCATTTTCACAATAATTTTCTGTGTTTTCGCTTTGTTTAAGTAAATACTGCACTATAAATACAGTGTTGGCTATTGTGTGTTGGCTATATTATAGCGTTTGATCGTAGAGGGTTGATAATTCAGGGTTGTATGTATTTTCTAATGCTGTATCATAAAAAAAATAAAAAAATAAAAAAAAGTGTGTGTGTCAGCTCCGACGCACGACTGGAGTTTACTCCTTAAGTACGAGTATCTAACCATAACAAATTAGAAAGTTGCGCACTAGAGGTGCGCACCAAAAACGTGACACGATTTTCGTTACTTGTTAGTAGGTTTTACCCCTCGGATTTTTCTCATACCGGGCGATTCTTAAGGAGTAAACTCCAAAATTTATCTAAAAATTAAAAAAAAAACAAACAAACATTTAGGGGGATGAAAAATAGATGTTGTCCGATTCTCAGACCTACCCAATATGCACACAAAATTTCATGAGAATCGTTCAAGCCGTTTCGGAGGAGTTTAACCACAAACACCACGACACGAGAATATTATATATTAGACTAGCGACCCGCACATGCTTCGCACGGGTGCAAAGTAGACTATGTAGCATGTTAGTCTTAAAATTCAAATATCCCAATGCAAATATTTGTATGCTTTGCATTGGTTGAATGATTGTCTTTATCTGTGGTAGAATGATTGTCTTTATCTGTGGTATTAGAATTGTGGAATTAGATTCGTCTTTGAATTTCAATGCCAAACAATGTTCAATCAGTACTGACATGCTATCAATTGATACTATCTATCGTCCTTGTAAGGAATCGATGGATCGTAATTCATGGCAGAATTTTCTTTATTTACCCACGAATTAGTTCTGGCTCTCTGTAATTGATGCCTACCCCTATCCTGGCTGAGGCGAGCCTCAAGCTCGGAAGACGATTCTCTGGCTCTCCGAACACTATGTCTTTCCCGATCTTGGCTGCAGCGAGCCTTACGCTCAACTGAGGATTCTCTTACTCCTTCAGCTCTATATCTAACCCAAAGCTGGCTGAGCCGAGCCTCACATTCCCTTGACGAATCTTCGTCTCTAGCTGAACGTGCTCTTTGGGCATTCCCTGTACTACGACCTATGTTTGAACGACGACGTCTTTCAGATATAACTTTATACCTATCCTAATCAGTTCTTTTTTGAACTTAAATACATTACTTTAAACCGCTTTTTGGCTATAATTCTATTATGTTTTATTTTAATTATAAAAAAATATTAATAAAATAATAAAATACTTAATTTCGAAAAAAATGTCGAATGAATTAAATGAATGAAAATGAATTTTTAATGAAAAAGTCTGATATAACCTATTAATCTGTAATATCTTCGAAAATATTCATTTAAATTACATGCTGTAAAGGGCCATATTGATCTATATTAAAAACAAAATGTATTTAAGGTACATAATTGGATAAGGATTTATGCTGTATTGCATATAATCTCTGTGTGTTCACTGCCGTCATTGGCCACAGCCCGGCTGCGTCGCCGCGCTCGTATTTTTTCCCCATCACGAGATATCTCTTAAGTCATTCGTCCAAATTATATAGTTTGAATGGCAATTTTGGTCTACCTTAAATGCACAACGTATGCAAAGTATTCAATTAGATAAGGAATAATACTGCATTGGTAAAAATAGCTTGGCAAATGACACAATATTTTTTTGTCATTTATAAAAGATAAAAATGGTTACTGTGAGTTATCCTTAAGAGATAGACATATGCTATCGCGGACTTTTTTGTAGACCTTTCTATGGTGTACAATACTGTAGTACATTGTTTTGATCTGTCTCGTAGGGTTTCGTCAGCGTTTGCAATGAAAGCGCAAAAAATGTGTTTATTTACGACATTATGTACATTAGAAACCTCTAAAATAATCGGTATTGCTCTAGTATATTATACATGTATTATACATTAAAACCTTTCTGTTGAATCACTCTATCTATTAAAAAAACCCGCATCAAAATCCGTTGCGTAGTTTTAAAGATCTAAACATACATAGGGACAGACAGACAGGTAAAGCGAATTTTTTTTTTTTTTTTTTATATTTAGGTCGACAAATTGACGCCACTCGCCTGATGGTAAGCTGAGGCGACGTCTGGCAATTGAGGGCGACTCTCACAGTACACAGGAATACTATAGAGAGTGGCCCTCAACTTGACGACCCAGTAATGTGCCTCTTCACGCTTCGCTTAAAGAGCCCAGGGTTATATGTTGGACGAAAACCCTTGCGCAGGCAGGGCGTTCCAAGCCACCATCGTTCGGCAGAGAAACGATCGTTTAAAACGCTCGGTTCTCGCGAAGACGGTTTCCACGGTATGAGGGTGACATCTCTGCCCGGCACGCGTTGTTCGGGATCGGAAGGGAGAGGGTGGGATCAGGTTGAAGAGCTCTTCAGAACACTCACCGTGGTAAATACGGTAGAACGCGGCCAAGGAAGCAATTGTTCGGCGCTGGGCTAGCGGCTCAAGGCTTCCCGTTACCTCCGGACAGTCTATAATGCGAACAGCGCGTCGCTGCATAGCGTCGAGTGCGTCCAGCAAATACTTCGCGGAGCCGTCCCAGAGGTGAGAGCAGTATTCAACGCAGGGTCTAATCTGCGTTTTGTACAGCAGACACCTCTGGTGCGGTGTAAAGAATCGCTTTACCTTGTTCAGTATTCCTAGTTTCCGCGAAGCTAGCCCAATACATCTCTCAATGTATGTTGTGTTATTGAGCTCTCGACGAACGTCTATGCCAAGGATGTCTAGATTGTCCTTCATTGGTAATATTGCATTCTGAAGAGTGGGTAGGGGAAGGAAAGGGGATTTTTTCGCTGTAAATGCACACGCCTGTGTTTTGTGGGCATTGAACTCGACCAAGTTCTCGGCACCCCATTGGGAGATACTGTCGAGGTTTCGGTCGAGATCACCCACGAGATGTCGTCTCTCCTCCTCTATCACAGATCGCCCCGCCGTCGGACGAACCGAGTAACTCCCGTGCAATGTACTGTCATCTGCATAGCAATGAATGTTCCCGAGGGAAAGCATATCATTGATATGCAGAAGAAAGAGAGTTGGTGACAGTACGGACCCCTGCGGTACCCCGGCATTCACTTGCAAAAAGCGAGAAGCCTGGCCATCGCAGAGGACCCGCACTCGGCGCTCGTTTAAAAAACTGGCAATCCAGCTGCACAGTTGAGGAGGTAGACCATATGCCGGAAGCTTGGAAAGGAGCGAAGCATGCCAGACCCTATCGAAAGCTTTGGCGATGTCCAGGCTAATAGCCAAGGACTCGCCGAACTTTTCCATAGCCATACATGCGTGACGAATGCCAGGAGGTCACCCGTTGATCGTTTTGGCCTGAAGCCATATTGCCGATCATTGATTAGCGAGTGATCCTCCAGGTATCGCATGAGCTGCTTATTAATAAGAAGCTCGAGCACCTTGCAAATGACTGAGGTGACAGCTATGGGTCGATAGTTGCCTGGATCGGATCGATCCCCTTTCTTGGGGATCGGTTGTACGTTCGCCTCCTTCCAGGCCTCCGGCACGAGGCCTGTAGAGTATGACAGGCGGTACAGACGCGTTAATACTGGAGACAACTCAGCAGCACATTTTCGTAGCACCACCGCCAGGGAATGCCGTCAGGGCCACTGGCTTTCCGCGTGTCGAGTGACCGCAGCACTGCCCGTACATCACATTGCCTGATAACAATATCAGGCATAGTGTGGCCACAGTTGGCGATGGCGGGGGGCTGCAGGCCACGGTCATCGACCCGGGAATTAGCCGCAAAGAGGTCTGCGAGCATGTCCGCCTTCTCTTGGGCTTTGTGAGCCAGTGATCCATCAGGAAAACGCAGTGGTGGCAGCGAGGGTTGACAAAAATTTGACTGTACGGCTTTGGCCAGTTGCCAGTATCCACGGCTGCCCGTGGGATGGGATGTGAGCTCCTGACCAAGCCGCGCGACGCGCTGGGCATCCGCTCTCTTGAAGGCCCTCTTGCTGAACCTAGTGGCCCGATTGTACGCTGCTTGAGGCGGTTCACGTTCGGGTCACGTGCCGCCCGAGCCCTGACCCAGGCGCGATATGCCGACTGTTTTTTCTGGACATCCTCGGCACATTCACGCCCGAACCAGGGGCGAGCTTTGCGGATGCTGGCGACATCAGTGAAAGGGATATAATATTCTATCCCTAGACTGATCTCGCCAGCAATGGCAGCAGCGCTATCCGAAGGTGCCTTCCCTACAAAGCAGCGCTGGCTCCACGGGACGGACGCAAAGTAACTTTGTTTTATACTATGTAAAGATTAGACTAGCGGACCCGGCGAACTTCGTACCGCTTAACAGTTCAAAAGGCTTCATACGAAAGATTATTTATTTCTTAGTAACTTAGCATCTCCAATAAATGGAAGGCGATTATTACATTAGGTAAAATAATAAAAATTAAAATATAGATTTGCAAGTGCTCAATGTGTCCCATTCTTTAATCCCGTTCGGAATTTTCTTCCTAACAGTTTCGCTACCTGTTAATATTTTTATCGCGTAAGCATATCTAAGTGTCATGTTCTTTCTTTTATTTTAAAATGAGCCTGTCGTAAAATAACAATTCTTTATACTATTTGACCGGTTTGATTACCGGTTCAGACAGGCGATATTTCAAAATATAAGATTCCGTTGACAGAATGGAGTTGTGATCGTCGTAACGTTCACTACGAACACGGGACAGTAAAACTCGAAGGCGTACGAATACAGTCATGCCTATTTGACATGTCAATCCTTCTAGAACACTTGACAGTATCGTAACTTCTACGCCTATCCCAATGAACGAATGTTAAAACAAAAATGTTTACTGACATTATTATACATTTTTAAAATCTAAAATACTACAATATCCGAATATTGTGGAGATGCACAGAAAAATTTAAATAATACGTATAACAGTCACTGCTATGATCGATACACAAATAAAACCAAAAGAAAATGGCCGAAAACTGTATAGTGAGTAAGACAGGAGACCGGATGAGAGGTGACAACGGTAGACATCTAGCGGGGATAACTGATCGATTGATAGTTGATCGGTTATCGACCGGCGAAGGCTTTTTGAATTGAGATTTTTTTTTTGATTGATTGAATTGAGAAAAAAATCATAATTGAAGGAAATAAAAATCACGATGGAAAAATAGGGGTTGATCGTAGAGGGTTAAAAATTCAGGGTTGTATGTATTTTCTAATGCTGTATCATAAGAAAATAAAAATTAATCTAAACATTTAAATAAAAACAAATTAGGGGTGGACTACCCTTAACATTTGGGGGGATGAAAAATAGATGTTGTCCGATTCTCAGACCTACCTAATATGCACACAAAATTTCATGAGAATCGGTCAAGCCGTTTCGAAGGAGTTTAACCACAAACACCACGACACTAGAATTTTATATATTAGATTAAACACATTTATAGATACAACTTCTTGGATTACGCATTTGGCCTGGTAATTTTGTTTCTGTATGAGTCGGGAACGAAAATTCAAGTTTATGTACAAGACATCATATTAAATGTATAGCAATACTACGATTAGTTAATTTGCCGAATAATAATCAACAGGCGTTCACTCACTTCAGTTCAGGCACTTCAATTTGCTTACACTGGAATCTTGGGATGTAATTTGTTTTCGTTTGAAGTTAGACCATGAGTTTCCCGCTCGCCATTGTGCGAGCGGGAAACTTGAATTTTATCTAGGTAGTAGATAATCATGAACATGTTGACGCAGGAAAATATATGTCGTAAGCGCCAAAATACAAAATGTTCACCAGTTTTTTTCTTAATAAAACAAATCAAAAACGTATTTTTGATATGTTTTCCTACGTCAATATCGAATTCAGACGAGAAACGCAAGAACGTAATTTGCAGTAACTGACTTCTAGTTAATATTTACATATTAATAAAATGTAGTAAGTTGTATGTTTGCCATTTATAAGAATGACACCGATTTTTTTTAATGAAATACACTTAATTAACGGTTACTCATAACAATTACATTCTTGACCTTTAAGGCTAATAAGTAATTTAAATTGGACTAATTTGCTAAAAACTTACAAAGTTAAGAATTTCTTTTTGTCTCTATTATAATGCAAAGACACTTTGTTCTTGTGTTCTTGAGGAATAGCACTCACTGCCCTATGTAACACTAATTACACTAAACCAACTCAAAGGGCTTAGTTCTCTTTAGTCTTCTTATTAAGTCCGTTGTGTCAAGAAGTTGGGTGGCCTCGACGTTCGACCGCGAAAATAGCGTAAGCGTAAAATACATCGATCCCACATCGATACCTAAATAAATGAAAACACAAATATTCAATAAATACTTTAATTTCAAATAATTCTGAGTTCATCTTAAATTAAACATCGTTGAATTATGTTACGATATTTTAACTTTTTTTTTTTTGTAAATATATTTGTCACTTATTTAAAAAAAAGTAAGTATCAGGCACGAAAATCTTGTATTCCATTATGAATAAAGTAGTTGTATGCTTCAAAACGAATAAAACTTCGTTTATTTTCAAATTCAAAATTTTTGCCATTCTAAAAAAAAGTTTTTGAAATGTAAAAATTATAAAAAAAAGTGCTTTCACCCAAATAAATTACGGCGACAACATTCCTTAGTGTCAGTGTATCAAAGACTTAAAGTAAAAATATTTTAGTTATTAATAGTTTTTATGCCCTTAAGGTTTCCATTGATGAATCAAAATCACAGCACTTTGGTAAGGTTTCTATGAAACAATAATATTGTTTGAAGGAGTATTAGATATGGGATATATCTATCAGGAAAAACTAGTATAAACTGCTTTTTCAGTTACAATACAAGTAGGTACGCTCTACTTCCAACACCTGGAAACGTGAAAAAATTTCATTTTTTCTCTTTTTTTTTTTATTCTAATTTAATGACAATTCGGTATTTGTAGATAATATCTACAAATTATGTAATAGTTATATTATTGAGGCCTTATGCGAAATAATGTATATTTAAAATATACAAAAATATATTTCTGACATTATCGCACCTCCGCTCAAAGTGAGTCATAAAATATATAAAAACACTTTTATTACACCATTCAGAAAATTTCATATTTTTAGTTCAAAAAGTGTCATAGCTATCCTTCAGTGCTATTCTTCGAGCGCTGGTGCGATATAATAATAAACAGGTGGTTGAAACGGCTGCAATGATTTTCATAACAACTTCTAAAGATAATTTGTTTTACAAAAACATTATAGAGAGTTCCAATCTACAAGCGCTATTGCTAGTTTTTCAGCACAGCTACATATTTTAGATTTTACTTCATCTTCATCTTTTTTAGAAACGTGGCTCCATCGATATTTATCGATGATTTCGCAAATTTTTTTCCTCGCACAGAAGAACTAGTTCTGTCTCTGAGTTTGCACGTCTGATATATCTGCTATTTATGTCAAAATATTGGCAGTATTGTACAAAAAAATTAGTTAATATTTTTCTTGTGAAAACAATAAAATTAAGTAAATACGAGGGTAATAAGGAATGAAATAGTCAGAATTTGATTAACAACGAAGCACTTAAGTCACATGTACTTTACACTAAATTAGTCAAATGGTACAAGTGACATTTTCCTTTTTAATGCTCGACATTATAAAGGCAGTCACTGGTGATATTTCACAAAATTAAACTAGTGCAATAGTTTATTGGGAACAGGTTTATAAAGGACTTAAGTCACTAGTACTATTGCATTAAATAAAAAAGTGCATTAGTACAAGTGATTTTAGGGACACGTTTATAAAGCATTAAGGTCACTTGTACTCAAGTGACATTTTCCTTTTTAGTGTTCGACATTATAAAGGCAGTCACTGGTGATATTTCACTAAATTAAACTAGTGCAATAGTTTATTGGGAACAGGTTTATAAAGCACTTAAGTCACAAGTACTATTGCACTAAATAAAAAAGTGCAATAGTACAAGTGACTTTAGGGACACGTTTATAAAGCATTAAGGTCACTTGTACTATTTCAGGAAATTAAATTGATATAATACAAGTGACTACTACTTTACAATGTGTTACAAAAAGTTCCACCTAAAATTATACAATCAGAAAATGTATCATCAACAATTGAGCGCGGGTGAGATTTATAGAGCGTGCTTGGACTTAACCTCGGCTAAGCAAAATCTTAGCAAAGCATATAGTAAGTACAATCTTTGATTTGGAATTTATAGTCTGACTTGGCTTAGCTCGAGCTAAGTTCTAAACATATGGTTATAAACGTAATTTTACCATTTATATCTGATAAACTGTAACATACCTCAATAATAATAAAGATTAAAAAAGAATATGGTAAAGGTTTAGTTTTTCGTAATTCACCGTTTTTGTGAACTTAGACTTGGCTTAGCTTAAGCTATGACAAAGACGAAGATCGCATTATAAACGTCGATTTTGTCTCAAGTGCAAAGTAATGGCTATGTTAAGTCCAAGTACGCTTTATAAATCTCACCCTAAGTTTTATCCTTGTGGATCATGTTATATCGCACAAAAAATTTAAACAAAACCGAAGTAAATATTCCAATAGAGTATTATCCTACGTAAATTTAAACAGGAAAGGTACTAAGGTCTACATAGTATAATAATATTACATACACACCGCGAATTGAGTTAAAGACCGAGCTTACCATACATTTTTACGTTACCAAATCAGTTTTAATTGTGTCAGACAATATTAAAAATTCCAATTGAGGCTATAGGTATTTTGGGGTTATTTAGCAAATAAATCGAAATTATTTATCTTTTTAGTCAAAATAATTTAGTGATAAATTTTTCGGTCTCAAAAAAATGTGAGATAAGTGTTATGAGAATGACAGTGCCAACTTCAATCGACAGACTTGTTCAACCAATCATTGGTTGAACAAGTCAAACAAGTCAAATTTTCTGCGATATCATATCGCAGAAAATTTCTATCACGTGATCAAATAAACACTATGATGATCACGAGACTGTCATTATCCCTTAATCGTGTCTATGTGAGACAACACAGCACATGACTAAAGAATAGTTGTTTTAGTGATGTCTACATACCTACTATTTGTTTATTATATTTTTTGAAAAACAATAAATTAAAAAAAATCTGTACAACCAATAATATTGCAGATAATTTGGTACAAAATTTTCATTGGTTACGTAAATCAATCAGCTAGAGTCAAAACTGTCACGCTTGTAAGAATGGTCTTTAAAGTCTATATTATTAGTGTTTTAACTACATATATCTATATTATATTTTTTAGGTACATAACATATATATGTGGTAATTATATATAAGTAAGTATACTAATTATTACATTTGTGCTATTTCAAAATGTTTCTAATAAGTTTTGCATGTTAAAGACATTATTTTTAAATAACCTAATTTATTCCTTCTTTTTATTTCTTTAGACTTTAAATAAAGAAGTTGCCCGGTGGGTAATGGGATCTCTCTAGTGTAAAAAGTGTGTTGTGATGATCATAGATGCTGATCCAAATGATGATCAACATGATCAGAAAAACACTGACGATTCTGTGATAGTGATCATATAATGTGTATCAATATTATTTTTTTATGTTTTTTAATAAATAAAGCACGTGAAAAGTCTTCTGATGAGTAGGTATGCGAACTAATATATATTTTTATTTTTTTAACCTTTAATTGGGTATTACACACGGCATATAAAATTATATTATAGAAAAAGGTATAGATAAATAAAATAGAACCTCTTTTAACCTAACCTCTGCATACCTACTCTGCATTCCGAAGCTTTTTAACATGCTTTATTTATTGAAAAACATAAAAAAATAATTTTGACACACTATCATTATATGATCACTATCACAGAATAATATGATGATCACCAAACACTTTTAACACTAGACATGTCAAATTGAAATTTCGAATTACTAATTCAAATTTTTGCAATAAGAACATCCCAGTACAGACCCCAGCCCACCACTTCCCATATAAAGAATCAAAACAGTTACATTCAATTATGAACTGTAATAAAACAGAATATTGACACTTTTAGCTAAATTAAATAATTTTTTTTCTTATATCACATTAAGATTTTTTAATGTTCATTTGGAACATTTTTGTCCTATTTTTTGACCTTTTTGCATATAAGGGTGGCTTTGCAAACGTATCCTTTCAAGGCTAAAACCCCCCTACATTTTATATGTACTTGATATCGCGCACACCAATCTAGATGTTTGCAACCGATACCAGTTTCTGATATTGTTTTTGCAGCTGCTTGAGACAGTAGATCTGAAATTCAAATAAAATTTTCAACTATTGACGGAAAATGTTGTATTTTGTGAGTTTAACCTGATTTTCTGGCTGCGTCATCATAGGTTAAGATCGGATGGACCAATTTTGATGTGGATTTTTTTGTTCGAAAGCCGCTGTGATCAAGATGGGTCGTCTCAAGCGATTTTTTATCTTTGTTACCTCATAACTTGCGACTGCGTGAACAGATTTCGTTTTTTCTTTTTAATTTAATTGTGCTTTCCGTGTTGTCCCATTTCAATTTGGTCCCATTCCGAAAATTACTTCTTTCCTGCGTCGAAAGATTTTTAGTTCCCAGTTCCCACGGGAATCCATTCCCGGTAAAGAAAGTAGGCAGCGAAAGTTACTCCTGACAACATCATGTAAAAATGTTCCAGCCGTTTCAGAGATAAGCCGTAACAAACGCTATAGATTTTCTATAGTAACGGCAGTAAATTTGCCTCCTATCACGTGGGACCAAGAAAACTACTGGTATAATAGACCCGGGTCGAATCAATGTGATCCACAAATGTTTGTTTCGGAGTTTGGGTGTTTTCTATGTATATTATGTATGCATTTAGAAATATATAAGTATGTTTATCAGTTGTCTAGATTCCATAACACAAGCTTATAGCTTTGTTTGGGCTAGATGACGTTGTGTGAGAATGTCCAACAATATGTATTTATATCTCTGCCTACCCCATCGAGTATACGTACCAGGTGGATCAGCGTGCGTGAGTAGTTGTACATCATTGGCTCTACAGAACGCGTGTAGTGATGGTGGCACTACGCAACAAGACGCCAAGTTAATCTGCGCGATGGACGGCCTCACCCGAGCCCACGCGTGTAACTTGCGGAGGCAACCACCCCCCACATCGGCTACCCCTAGCTGTTGGACGCGCCCTGAGACAAACACGATTGTTATAAGTCTTTTCATGTAAGAAGAACGTTGGAAGAATGTGGAGGGAAGTGTCGGAACGAAAAAAAAAAACGACGCGAAACACTAAAGTAACGAATATAAGATTCAAAACTTGGTTACAAACGCTGTAACCAATATAGCGAGGAAAGCGCATGTGTCACTTTCAACCGACTTAAAAAAAGGGTGGAGGTTCTTATCTATATATTTAATACGACAATTTGTCTGTCTGTCTGTCCGTCTGTCGCGTTTTTCAATTATAATTAATAATACATACATTTGCATGAAATATTAAAATATTCGTAGAAGTTTAGGGAAGGTTTTTTTTTTTTTTATTTGAGGCGATACAAAGTTCACCGGGATAGCTAGTTGCGTTTAATCTGTAATACAATTTTATGGTGACATTGTGAGATTTTAAAGTGTTTCGTGCCTCGGAGAGCACGTTAAGCCGTCGGTCCCGGTTGTCATACGAACATCTATGGCAGTCGTTAGGGGTAGTTGAAGCCCTAAATCAAAAATCCAACCATGAGTTGTGGAGGTCAGATGCCAGTCGCTCCACAGAAAATATCGAAGTTCTACCGAATCGAAGTTAGAGTGGAAAGCCGACGCCAACTGCGTTGCGCTGTTGTTTTAAATGCCTGTCAGACAAGAACCTGGCAATAAAAACTCTGGGAATCCTATTCCAATCGCCAGTAATGACAATCATATCATCAATCATGCGAAAAACCGTAAGATTGTATGTAATCGCACATTACTTACGGTTTTTACAATCCTACGGTGACATTATATAATTTTTATTTTTTACGTATTAATTAATATTATTCAGGTTAAAGATAGTTTTACCTTGTTTAACATAATCTTCTAGAACAGCCCACATCACTTTGATCCCCGGCAAGATGGCGTCACATTTGCGCGCGTCTGCATCGTTGTCAGCTTCGCCATCAGCGGTTGTGACATGCACTATCATTACCAATTAAAACATACACATGTTAATTACAAAGCGAGCGAAACGAGCGAAGCGTCTGCATTTCGGGACTGCGCACTTTTGCTTTCGTCTGTATGTATGTTCCAAGCTAACACCCACATTTTTTATCTGTTCTCCACGATAATTGGTCCCATTCCGACAGTTATTTGGTCCCATTCCGACAGTTATGGTCCCATTCCAACAGTTATGGTCCCATTCCAACAGTTATGGTCCCATTCCGACAGTTATGGTGCCATTCCGACAATTATTTGGTCCCATTCCGACAATTATTTTGTCTCATTCCGACAAATATTTGGCCCCATTCCGGTAATTAGAAGTCGATTTGTTTTGCTTAAAATTATTTCATCGTCAATAGCGTGTAATTTAATTAGCTGACTCGATACTTTAGGCCGCGTTTCCACTGACGCGGAGCTGGGCGGAGAGGAGCGGTGAAGAGCGGTGAAAAGTGGTCAGTGTTACCACTGAAGCGGAGCTGGGCGGAGAGGAGCGATGAAGAGCGGTGAAAAGTGGTCAATGTTTTCACTGAAGCGGAGCGGAACGGATTTTCGGAATCGCGCATTTTTGCGCTCAGTTACACTCAATCTCTCAGAAAGACCATACGTCATGTTGTCGTTTAAAAAGAAAAAACTTGTCCTCCGCACCGCCCCGCTGTCCTCCGCTACCCGCACCCCAATGCTCGTTGTCCTCCGCACTGCATCCCCTCGCTGTATTTTTATTATGAATATCCGCTCAGCCCCGCTCGTGCTGTTTCCATTGAAGCGGAGCGGAGATTTCGAGCATAGTGATTGGTCAATTCGTGCACCGCTAAGCTCCTCTCCGCCCCGCTCCGCGTCAGTGGAAACCCGGCCTTACTGTTTCAGTTTCCTATAGACTACAAAAGTACACCAGCCAATGGAAGGCAAGTGCGTGGCAGACGCGAAAAGTCTAGACTAAAAAATACATTTGTTGCTTTGGGAGGCCCTTAACTATTTATTATATTCTGTTTTTTAGTATTTATTATTATAGCGGCAACAGAAATACATATTATCTGTGAAAATTTCAACTTTCTAACTATCACGGTTCATGAGATATAGTCCAAGACAGACGAACTGACAGCGAAGTCTTGGTTCCCGTTTTACATTTTGGTCACGGAACCCCTAAAAAGTGGTATAAATGACATACTTTTACTGCCAAGGGAGATAGGGGATGCCTTGGTACTGTACGAATTGTTCCTAATGTTCTCCTCGTCTGAGACCGGTCTGGTGATCAAGCCTTCCGGGTTGTACGCTAGGATCACGTTGTCCACATACTCGGTTTGTAGTGCCGTGAATACTGAAAAAGATATTAGAATACAAATAAAATATATACAATTTTTTTTTATAGGATGTATAAGTATGTAAATATGTCTAAGTACCTATGTAAAGTACATACTTGCGTAAGTAATTAGTATAGTATTCTTATATCTGTGGTATTATACAGGTGAATTTTTGAAAAGGGCTTGGATGGTCAAATACGAAACTATAAGGAATAGCGAAAAATGCTCAAAGGAGTCACGAGCCCGATTTTGATGAAACTTAAAACCTCATCATTAAATTTTTGAAAAATCGTCCCATTTATTAAAAAAAAACGACCAATATTATTACTCCATACGAGAGAGTTGCTAAAGGATCTTTTTCTGGGAGGTAATGACATACGGCAAACTAAAGGAAAGAGCTCATCTTTAACAAAATACATTTTATTTTTCTTACGTTAACTGATTAATTGTTCAAAATGTAGACCATTGTTTTCAATACATAGCTGGATTCGAGACCTCAAGGATCGTACTGCATTCAATATTACAATGTTATTGATTCCGTTTAGAATATTCTCCAAAGAACGTTTCAAGTCATCAACTGTATTATACGTGTCTTTGTAAATTTCGTTTTTAACATACCCCCAGAGAAAGTAATCTAAGGGGGTAAGATCCGGGGATCTCGCTGGCCAAGGCACAGGCCATGCATTGCAATAAAATTGTCGCCAAACTGCTGAATCAAAATCTCTTTTACTATACGGCTATTATGGGCTGGAGCTCCATCTTGTTGAAAAAATAACTGGTTGATCTGGGCCAATGGCAAATTCTCCAGCTCTTCAAACAGTTCATTCTTCGTTCGTCGACGTTCCGTCATACATTTTAAAATAAAATACTCTGTCCTTCAAAATACTGCACCAACAATTAAATGAAAATCGCACCTGGCGATGCGCTTCGGTTACCCGCAAAGGATTAGTTGTTGAAAAAATAACTGGTTGATCTGGGCCAATGGCAAATTCTCCAGCTCTTCAAACAGTTCATTCAAAATTTCAACATATTTAAAAGTCGTCAACGTTCCGACATAAATTTTAAAATAAAATACTCTGTGTATATATATATATATAGCTATTTCTAAATCTTCGTCACAAATACGTGGCCTTAATAGTTTAGTTTTGCGATAGCTACCTCCTTGTTTAAGGTTATTAACCATTATTTGGAAGCACGTGGGGAAATTACGATGACGATATTTGTTTCTGTACCATACCAACGCGCGTGTGGCACTTCTTCCATTGATAAAATATGCTTCTATTAAATCAAATCGATCATCATTAATTGTTAAATCCATTTTCAAATCACAGAATTTATATTACAAAATATTTATATTAATAAATTACTAAACAAAGTATGAACAGAATCTAAATTATTGGCGCCAATATGCATTTCGTTCTAATTTCATTTTTTTTCTTATACCCTTTAAGAAAAAAAAAATTTAAAATGGAACGATATTAAAAGCAAGATTATGTTCTACTAATTTTACCAGCCTGCCAGAATCATTCAGAACATAATTTAAAACACGAAATAGTTACGATCTTTTCTGGGATTTCGAGCGAAACAAATTATGATACAAAGTTTGATCTACTTACATGAAATATGAATTTTATTAAAATTCCAAATTTTCCTTAAATTTGCCGTATATCATTACTTCGCAGAATTTGATCCTTAACAGCGACACTATCGTATGGTGTAATAATAAAAGGTGTGTTTTTTTTCAAAATCAACGGGCTCGATTCCCAGCTAGGATTATTGGTTTTCCAAAAATCTAAGATGAGGTTTTAAGTTTCATCAAAATCGGGCTCGTGACTCATTTGAGCATTTTTCGCTATTCCTTACAGTTTCTGATTTGGCCAACCAAGCCCTTTTCAAAAATTCCCCCTGTATAGTATTATATAAGTTTATTGATAATAATAAATAAATAAATATTTTTGGACATTCTCACACAATGTCATCTCGCCCAAATTAAGCTAATATAAGCTTGTGTTATGGGATCTAGACGACCAGTCTTCTACATATATATATTTCTAAATACCCAAACTCCGAAACAAACATTTGTGGATCGCCCAAATAATTTGATTCGACTCGGAATCGAACGTGGGACCTCAGGTACGTACGGCACTGCGCCACCGAGGCAGTTATATTATTTGAGATTATCATTGTAATATTATGAATAATAATTTCGTTCATACATATTTCTCTATGCCTTGTCCATCTTAACCTTTGAGCATCCACTATAAATTCTCTCTGCATCACCCTAAGGTTGACTGTTAGATAATGCCTATGGCATTAAGTCCGCCTTTGAACTTTAGCTGTGCATAAAGTGTAAAATAAATAAAACTGAACAGTTAGTTTGGTTGAACAGTATTCCCGGCCTTATTCCAATTATTTGAGCTTGGCCCATGTAGATATGTGCAACATTTCTTCCTCTAACATATCTCTTGAACAGTAACATAATCAATTTGAAACAGTAGTTTCTGAGATTAGCGCTTTTAACCAAACAAATATGTACCACTTTTCTATGATTTTTTTATAAGTAAGTATAGATATTATGTTACTTGGGTAATAAGTAGACATCAGATTATATGCAATGCATATGCATTTTTGCATACTTATGTAAATGCATACATATAATAATATTTTTACATTTATTATTGCATCTTTTGGCACTTTTTCTTTGATATTTATATGTTTTTAGCGTGTTGTGTTATTAATTTATTATTTATTAATTTTGCCAGATCAGACGCCCATTACAATTATTTAAAACCCATACCACAGAATAGGGAATAGTACTTACATACCCATACAGGGTTTTAAGGATCCTTCAATAAATAAAAAATATTTCTCTCTCTCTCTCTCTCTCTCTCTCTCTCTGTGCATGTCTTTGGACAGAAATTTATAATATTAGAAAATAAACTCATATTCTTATAATAAAATGGTTTTGTATTGTGCATATTTCGCGCTTTTTGTGCCTATTTTGGCATTATGATAGTGCATACCTATAATCCGATGTCTAGTAATAAGTTAATAACTGACACGACGTATTGTAGATACATAATATCATTGGTAAGTACATACTTGGTAATTTGACATTTTCACTTTAGTTTAATATCATATTTCTAATATACCTTCCAAGCACATCCGGATGTGCCAGCGCTGCTGCTGCATCGGCTGTAGGCCTCATACGGCGTAAATATGCTAACCTAGCAGGTGATTACCGTATACCGTAAACCGTATTTGAGCCGTTTGGGGTTGAGACACTGGGGTCATGGGGTCCGAGTGCTCGCCGCCTTTATTACATTGCTAAACGCTTAATCGATGCTTCTCAGAACCAGAAGGCTGGCTATTTACTGACCCGAAGAATAAGTATCGTCATCCAACGTGGCAACACAGCCAGCATTCTGGGAACCTTCCCTGTCGGTAATGACGCGGAGGATTTTTTAAACGATATCTTGTAATGTAAATATTTTTAGTATTTAATTATGTATCTTGTAATTCTTATTTTAAATAAATATTTATACATTATTTCTAATACCTATACTTAGATACTTATTACGTAATAAGTTCAGCAATAAAATGATTGATTAATATTATGATTGTATGACAGAAGGAAAACATACATTTTAAAAGTTATGTAAAATAGGTAAGTAATTTATTGTAATTTCCTCAATATTATATGTCTAGGACAATAAGTAATTTCAATGACTTGTTGCTAGTCGTTATTACCTTGGTTATATAAACAACTAGCAGTCGCCCGCGGCTTCACCCGTTTGACAAATTATATACACAAATACCTTCCTCAAGAACTACTCTATCCCTTGGTGACCAGCGCCCCTAGCGGTAGCGTCAGGGAACTGTGAAATGTATGGAGGAATTGGTACTAGACACACAGTATTCAACAGAACGTGTCGCCGAGTTCGTCTTAGGCGCTGTCTTCACGAGCGAGAGAATCGCGACGAGTCTGTACTTCTATCGCCGCGATAACATCGCCGTGTGGAGACGTGTTCATAGAGAATGTATAGAAATAAGTGGCACGACGACAATATCGCCGCGATTCTCTCGCTCGTGGAGACAGCGTTGCAACCGCGTTTGCAATCGTGTACTCGATGCTAAGTAGATATATACTGGTAGTTAAATAATCTTCAGTGTTATCGTTCTATCCTCTTTCAAGGCAATTGATCTACAATCGTGAATCGATATTAGCATCAATATGACTCTTGTTTCGATTACTCCACAAACGATTGCACTGTTTTGATAATCTTGTAACTTGATAACCAGAAACGAATGCACATCGGTGTCTATACCTACCTTCAATCACGTCTATATCCCTGAAAGGGTAGACAGGTGCAGAACTGATTTTTTCAACTGGCAACAGTCTTTATGAGATATTAATATTTTTGTCTGTCAAATTGTGTATCATATTGTACGTGGTGTACGTGGGGTCAACCCCATTCATCATCATTCACCAACTCAGTTGGGGTCGGCTTTCCAGTCTAACTGCGTTGCGGTTGAACTTCGATATTTTCCGTGAGGCGACTGCCATCTGACCTTTTCACAACCCATGGGCGATATCGAAGTTAGACCGGTCGGATTTTTGATTTAGGACTCGCAACTACCACTAACGACTGCCAGAGATGTTCGTATGACGACCGGGACCCACGGCTTAACGTGCTCTCCGAGGCACGGAGGGGTCTCAGTGTCTTAAGAAATGGTCACCCATCCTAAGACCGGCCTGACTAGATGTTGCTTAACCTTTGCAATGTGTTAACATTGTCGGTTACCACTAGACCACGAGCCCCTGTGTATTGACCCCCATTACGTGGGACAAACAATTATAATATTATTATTATAATTTGCTATATATTTTATAGGCATCTCTACATAAGAGACGAAATGTGGAGTATCTATAGAATACCTAGAGAAAAAAAATGTGATTTTATATGTATGAATATCTTTCGACCTAGTTGCATAATAATCCGAGTTTAGTTGTGGACTTTAATTGTTAAATAATAATATATAGTTTTAAGCGAACGCTCAAAAACTTGTCAACGGAAAAGTGCTATTATAGTGTTAAGGATTTTCTTGAAGACCTAATTTTATGACCCTAGATTAACAATTATAGGTAATAATAAGAATAAGAATTTGAATAATATAAATGCATGATTTAATTAGTTTATTCTTTTTCCTATTTTTTAATCCTTATAAATTGTATAATTTTAAGCGTAATTTGTACACCATGATTATGATAAAACATATTGACACTTAATCCTAATTTAAGATCTACAAAATAAGCATTTAACTATATACTGTTAAAGGGACGGGCAAACTCATCCTTCACATGCGACGTATAACACGCATTATGACATCTGAACAGGATCTGGCCTATACAATTTGTATAGTAACGAACACACTGGTCATTCACCACGCTGTCTTACGCGTCAACGCGCCAGACTCGCGTGTTCCCAGGCTATCCCACGCTGTCACACACGTTTAAAGTGTCATAGCGCGTAGAAATTGTAAACGTCAGACGTCGTAAGACGTAGGACCAGTGTGTTGCTGTTTCCCACGTCGCGTGGCATACGTCGTATGTGAAGGACCAGTGTGTTTCAAGCTTTATACACACAAATCTTATCTTATCTTACCCTACAAATAATTCGCCAATTGGAGGGTTTGTAATCGCAATAAGTATCTACATTTATTATGAAGACTAGCGGACACCCGCGGTTTCGCCCACGTTCGATTAGTTTCATCATTCCCACGGGACGTTACCGCGATAAAGAGTAGCCGACAGCGGTGCCCCCTTACCATAGCGGTGGGAACAGTTTGTGACCACTGATATCGCTGGAAATTTCAGAATAAGTATTTATATAGTCACGTGATCGACAAGGGGCTCGTGGTCTAGTCGTAACCAACAATGTTAAAACATTGCAAAGGTTAAGCAACATCTAGTCAGGCCGGTCTTAGGATGGGTGACTATTTCTTAAGACATTCGAGACTCCTCCGTACCTCGGAGAGCACGTTTAGCCGTCGGTCACGGTTGTCATACGAACATCTATGGCTGTCGTTACCGGTAGGTAGTTGAGAGTCCTAAATCAAAAATTCCGGCCTAACTACAGAACTTCGATATCACCCGTGGGTTGTGGAGGTCAGATGGCAGTCGCTTCACGGAAAATAATGAAGTTCAGCCGAATCGCAGTTAGATAAGAAAGCCAACTGAGTTGGAAAAAGGCACGCTGGATGATGATAGACCTTTTCTGCCATTTAATTGGTTATCGAGAAACTCTTCGGATGCCATGCTCATAGGGCAGGGATTATACAGCTTGTAGGTGTTCCTACTTAAAGGAAAGAAAAAGTAGAAATATCGGTAACTACCTATAGTAGTTTCAAATATATCTGTATCTCCTCTAAGTACCTACTTTTTTTTTTTTTTTTTTTTTTTTTTTTTAAATTCCGCGGCCTGAGGCCGCGGCCGCTCTAACGTCCGTTGCCGGGCGTCTCTGGTTACTAGAAGAGGGTATGTCCAGTGGCGCCCGGCGGACTTTGACCAACTCTGTGGTCTCTTCGGGTGTTGGGTCGGCACGAGAATCCCGCGTCGTTGGGGGAAGGGTTTTATCCCGCGTCAGTGAGTGAATCTGGTTGCGTGCTATGGGGCAAAGGCCCTGCAGCACGCAACCCTTCTAGCCTGCTTCTGTAAGGACGGCGGATGGCGATCCCGCCGTCCTCAGGCCCCGATCATGGAGGTCGATAGTCTTGGGCGTAGTCGCGGTGTCTGGGGCGCCCTGGCCGCCGACTACGGAACTCGGCGGGGAGGGTACGCTCCCTCTCCCTCCCGGCCGCCTCCTTCGCGAGCATGACTTGCTCGCAGAAGGACACGGCCGCGTTCCACCTACTCCGGCTGGAGACCATGGCTTGAAGCATGGTCTCCAGCGAGAGGGTATCCACGCCCAGACCCACTACGAGGTCCCGGCGCTGGCTCGCCCACGCTGAGCACTCCACCAACGTGTGGAGTGCGGTGTCGTCGTAAGTACCTACTAATAATATTAGTCTGAATATTTTTTTTTTGAAATTTCGCACAAACTAAGCTATAAGCTTGTTCTATGGGATCTAGACAACTGATAAATATACTTATATATTTCTAAATACATACATACTATACACAGAAAACACCCAAACTCCGAAACTACCGACCACGCCACCAAAGCAGTAATCTGCGCAGTTTCATTAATGTTATTGAAATATGTATGTAAGAAGTGTGACAAAACATATAGTAGTCTCGTGCAAGTCATGATCAAACGGATCAAATCAAAATAAACAAAGTAAAATATAGTAAACTCACGATGATAAGATATGACCGACATATTACATAATATAGCAAAATAATTTATCCTTATTCATTAATTTGTAACAACTTTACTGGCCTGATTTAATTTATATATTTACTAGCTGTTGCCTGCAGCTCCGCACGCGTGAAGTATTTTTAAACATTCTATTTTAAAACGAAAGTGAAAGATCATTATTTGTCATCTACCGCTCAATATAATGTTTTGTTTACCGTATTATGTATAATTTCCTTTTTACCTATACTTGTACTCAATTTACTCTTGTAATTGCGTAACCTTATTTCAGTCCATCCAAAGGTTGCCTAGAAGAGATCGCTTTAAGTGTTAGGGGCCGCCCATCGTTAATTAATTGCTATAATCAATTGTTAACTTTGTTTGTTTACTATTATGTTGGTGTACAATAAAGAGGTTTCTATCTATTCTATCTATCTATCTATTTTCTTCTCCGTTCTCAAAACTATCCCTATGCAATTTTTTATCCAAATCCGTCCACATCCGTCAACAAACAAATAAACACACTTTCGGATAAACAGGTTTTGGGTGCAAAGGGGTCCTTCTTACATCTATCGGGCCCCAGCGACCTCACCTGCTAGTGGCGCACCTGCTGATTAACGGACGAGGTTCGTATATTACGGTACCCATGTGGTGGCTTTGGCCCCTACGTGGATACCAGGTGGTACAACAGTGTTGGTCCGGGGGGGTACCACCGTGTAGCTGTGCTAAAGCCCCCCAAGTAACCCAGCCCAGGCTGGGTTGCGTTAGGGGTTCAGCAGCTGCACTGCCGGGCCCGGGGCGGTGTATGGTGCGGCAGGCAGGGGTCCAGTGGGGGCGAAGCTGAGTCTAGTGTGGGTGGTGTGGGTCGATTCGCCGGCCAGGGAGACCCTTAGCAACGGCGTTGCCGCGGCCGCCCGCAACATAGTCATGGGGCCCGCCTGGGACCAACCACCCCAGTAGGCTGCCCCACATGTTGCGCATAATCCTGTTGTGGGGTCGCCGCTCCGGGTGGTAACCGGTGTGGGGTAGCGGCGGCCTTGCATCAGGGGGGTTTGGGAGCCCTTCCGTCCGGCGGGTCGGCTCCGACCTAACCACACGGTTCTAGACGAAGCTAGCCTCTGCACTTTGTCACTTACTGCCGCACCAAATATCGCCCTGTCTTCACGCTTCCCCATATTTCAAAATGACAGTGCAACAAGAGAATAGACGGTACACAGCGGCCCCTAGAAACCCCACAAAGTTGACTTCGTTTGAGGTGGAGTTCGCGAATATCCGCGGACTCCATGCAAACCTCGATACCGTCCACCATCACCTGGAGTCGGCACGGCCTTCTGTGATGTTCCTAACGGAGACACAGATACGCCGCCCTGACGACACGTCGTACCTCTGTTACCCGGGCTATATCATTGAAGAACAATTCCGCGATAAAGCCGGGGTGTGCGTGTTCGTTAGGGCGGATGTTTGCTGCCGCCGGTTGCGCTGTCTGGAGAACCCCTCCTACTCCGTCCTTTGGCTGCACGTGGATCATGGCTCCATGAGCCAGATCTACGTGTGCGTCTACCGCTCCCACACAGGGGACACTGGGACAACAAGGCTTTTCGAATACCTCAGCGAGATGGCTGACGATGCGCAGGTGCGGTTCCCGAACGCTGACCTGGTTTTCCTGGGGGACTTTAACGGTCATCACGTTGAGTGGCTGGGGTCCCTTAGGACCGATCATGCGGGACGAACCGCCCATGCATTCGCTCTCTCCCACGGGCTGACCCAGATGGTACGGGGGATCACCCGGATACCTGACAGGTCAGACCACACGCCCGCCTTGCTGGATCTACTGCTGACGAGTCGCCCAGCCGAGTACAGTGTGTCGGTACGCGCCCCACTGGGCACATCCGACCACTGTGTGGTGCAAGCCAGCTTCCAAGTGCCACCGCCTGCTCGTGCTGAACAAATGACTCGACGACTATGGCACTACTCGTCGGCAGACTGGGACGGTCTCCGCGATTACTTTGCGTCCATCCCGTGGAGCCAGCGCTGCTTTGTAGGGAAGGCGCCTTCGGATAGCGCTGCTGCCATTGCTGGCGAGATCAGTCTAGGGATAGAATATTATATCCCTTTCACTGATGTCGCCAGCATCCGCAAAGCTCGCCCCTGGTTCGGGCGTGAATGTGCCGAGGCTGTCCAGAAAAAACAGTCGGCATATCGCGCCTGGGTCAGGGCTCGGGCGGCACGTGACCCGAACGTGAACCGCCTCAAAGCAGCGTACAATCGGGCCACTAGGTTCAGCAAGAGGGCCTTCAAGAGAGCGGATGCCCAGCGCGTCGCGCGGCTTGGTCAGGAGCTCACATCCCATCCCACGGGCAGCCGTGGATACTGGCAACTGGCCAAAGCCGTACAGTCAAATTTTTGTCAACCCTCGCTGCCACCACTGCGTTTTCCTGATGGATCACTGGCTCACAAAGCCCAAGAGAAGGCGGACATGCTCGCAGACCTCTTTGCGGCTAATTCCCGGGTCGATGACCGTGGCCTGCAGCCCCCCGCCATCGCCAACTGTGGCCACACTATGCCTGATATTGTTATCAGGCAATGTGATGTACGGGCAGTGCTGCGGTCACTCGACACGCGGAAAGCCAGTGGCCCTGACGGCATTCCGGCGGTGGTGCTACGAAAATGTGCTGCTGAGTTGTCTCCAGTATTAACGCGTCTGTACCGCCTGTCATACTCTACAGGCCTCGTGCCGGAGGCCTGGAAGGAGGCGAACGTACAACCGATCCCCAAGAAAGGGGATCGATCCGATCCAGGCAACTATCGACCCATAGCTGTCACCTCAGTCATTTGCAAGGTGCTCGAGCTTCTTATTAATAAGCAGCTCATGCGATACCTGGAGGATCACTCGCTAATCAATGATCGGCAATATGGCTTCAGGCCAAAACGATCAACGGGTGACCTCCTGGCATTCGTCACGCATGTATGGGGTGGGGCTATGGAAAAGTTTGGCGAGTCCTTGGCTATTAGCCTGGACATCGCCAAAGCTTTCGATAGGGTCTGGCATGCTTCGCTCCTTTCCAAGCTTCCGGCATATGGTCTACCTCCTCAACTGTGCAGCTGGATTGCCAGTTTTTTAAACGAGCGCCGAGTGCGGGTCCTCTGCGATGGCCAGGCTTCTCGCTTTTTGCAAGTGAATGTCGGGGTACCGCAGGGGTCCGTACTGTCACCAACTCTCTTTCTTCTGCATATCAATGATATGCTTTCCCTCGGGAACATTCATTGCTATGCAGATGACAGTACATTGCACGGGAGTTACTCGGTTCGTCCGACGGCGGGGCGATGTGTGATAGAGGAGGAGAGACGACATCTCGTGGGTGATCACGACCGAAGCCTCGACAGTATCTCCCAATGGGGTGCCGAGAACTTGGTCGAGTTCAATGCCCACAAAACACAGGCGTGTGCATTTACAGCGAAAAAATCCCCTTTCCTTCCCCTACCCACTCTTCAGAATGCAATATTACCAATGAAGGACAATCTAGACATCCTTGGCATAGACGTTCGTCGAGAGCTCAATAACACAAAATACATTGAGAGATGTATTGGGCTAGCTTCGCGGAAACTAGGAATACTGAACAAGGTAAAGCGATTCTTTACACCGCACCAGAGGTGTCTGCTGTACAAAACGCAGATTAGACCCTGCGTTCAATACTGCTCTCACCTCTGGGACGGCTCCGCGAAGTATTTGCTGGACGCACTCGACGCTATGCAGCGACGCGCTGTTCGCATTATAGACTGTCCGGAGGTAACGGGAAGCCTTGAGCCGCTAGCCCAGCGCCGAACAATTGCTTCCTTGGCCGCGTTCTACCGTATTTACCACGGTGAGTGTTCTGAAGAGCTCTTCAACCTGATCCCACCCTCTCCCTTCCGATCCCGAACAACGCGTGCCGGGCAGAGATGTCACCCTCATACCGTGGAAACCGTCTTCGCGAGAACCGAGCGTTTTAAACGATCGTTTCTCTGCCGAACGATGGTGGCTTGGAACGCCCTGCCTGCGCACGTGTTTCCTCCTACATATAACCCTGGGCTCTTTAAGCGAAGCGTGAAGAGGCACATTACAGGGTCGTCAAGTTGAGGGCCACTCTCTATAGTATTCCTGTGTACTGTGAGAGTCGCCCTCAATTGCCAGACGTCGCCTCAGCTTACCATCAGGCGAGTGGCGTCAATTTGTCGACCTAAATATAAAAAAAAAAAAAAAAAAAAGGCACTTTCGAACTTGAGATTCTATAATTATATAATGGTAGGTAAATAGGTATGTAACATCTGTCTGGAATTTCGTCTGTCAAAGACAGGTGATGCCTTTTGGTGCTGTGCGAAGCCTCGACTAAACTGTCTATTGAATGATCTGCAGACCTAATTCATCTTATGAAATAACGATTTGCTATCTCTAATCAGTCTTATCTACTTACGAGGGGCTCGTGGTCTAGTGGTAACCGACAATGTTAACACATTGCAAAGGTTAAGTAACATCTAGTCAGGCGGGTCTTAGGATAGGTGACCATTTCTTAAGGGCTGATTTATATTAGGCCGCGCCGTGCCCGGGGCGTGCCGTGTACGTGCCAGGGCGGGGCACGGATTTGAAACGTTACATACATTTTATATGAACCAGTTTATATTACACCGTGCATAATCCGTGTCCCGTCCGGGCCCGGACGACGCTCGTCTACACCACGGTTGTTGCACGGTCCCGCCCCGTCCCCTCCACGTCCCGGCGTAATACGAACACTCTTCCGTGCTGTGTACGGGCAGTGAGTGACGAATGTTTAGTGGGGGAATTAAATTGCAATAATTGGGAATTATTCACATCACTACGCTATATTGAAGCGACCTTGGCGGCTTATAACCCGTTTAACACTCGGTGTAGTATAAACATGCAGCACAGACGGACCCCGCCCCGTCCCCGCCCCGGCCCGGACACGGACCGGTCTAATATAAATCATCCCTAAGACACTGAGACTCCTCCGTGCCTCGGAGAGCACGTTAAGCCGTTGGTCACGGTTGTCATACAAACATCTATGGCAGTCGTTTGGGGTAGTTGGAGCCCCAAATCAAAAATCCGACAGAACTTCGATATCGCTCATGGGTTGTGGAGGTCAGATACGGTCGCTTCACGGAAAATATCAAAGTTCAGCCGAATCGCAGTTAGACTGGAAAGCCAACCCCAACTCAGTTGGGAAAAGGCTCGGTGAATGATGATCATCTTATCAAATAACGATTTGCTATCTCTAATCAGTCTTGTTTACTAAACCACGATAGTTATATTGACATAACGCGTGATTATGCGGTTAAAATTAATTTATCATCAGTTATACAATAAGTAATAAGTTACTTAGATTAGATTGTATAAATACGTATGTATATTATCATTAGTTTATAACTGGAATATGATAGATGTACATTGAAAAACCGACTTAAAATTACAGAAATTGGACCAAATAATAAAAAAAATCAAAATCGGTTCACTATTCCCAAAGATATGGTTATATTAGGTAACAAACATTATGTCGAATAGAGAACCTCCTCCTTTTTTGAAAGTCGGTTGAAAATGAGATTGAATAGGATTGGTCGGCAGGTGTATACACTATTAGAGAATATATCATTCATTAGCCATTTGGAGAAATGGCCATTCCGATATTTGGATTATTCCACTATGTTCACCTGGGTGATATCACCTAGGTGAACAAAGTGGAATTGATTAGTCTACTTTGATCACCTCGGAAATAAATCACCTGGGTGATATCACCTAGGTGAACAAAGTGGAATGGTCTTTACAAGCTTTTATTTACTTCCCCTGTCCCGATGTCCGCGTGTAATCAAATCTTGCACGTAAGTATTGCCATACAACGTGGCAATGCTGCCAGCCTTCTCGGAACATTGCCAGTCGGCGACGAGGCGGAGTGAGTTCTTTGACGCATGTTAGGATTTAGATGTAATTTTAGTAGGTATAATTGGTATAGGTAATGTACATATTTAGTTAGTTGGAATTGTATTGTTTTATTATGTATTGTATAATTCTTATTGTAAATATAAATACATAAATCTTGGATGTTAAATTTAACACACTTCCCGGTTTCTGATTGAGCTGAAACCTTGCCCGCGTATTTAAGTCGAATGACAATGCAATTATTATGATGATAAAAGCTTGATTAAAAAAAAAATTATTAACAAAATTAGCAATTTTTAGAAGTGGACGTTCTGTACATATCTAATATTTAATTGTTTATGTATTTAGTATTGGTGTAGTACAATAAAGTTTATTCCATGAATTAAGCTTTTAGAGAATTGGCCATCCAGAGAATTACAGTTTAGAAGAAATGTCTTGTTTGTTTGTTAGAGCGCGCTAATCTCGGGAACTACTAATTAGAATTGAAAAATTCCTTTAGTGTTATATAGTTAATTTATTTAAGAAGGCTATAGGCTATATAACATCACGCTACGACTAATAGGAGCAGAGCAGCAATGAAAAATTAAAAAAAAAAATAGGATAAAATTCTCTATCAAGAATCAAGCGAGGATATTTACTTGTAATAATTCCAATAATACAAAGTCGCGGGCGTCCGGTAGGGCTTTACTAATGATGGTACCTATATAAGTTTCAAAAAATAAAAGAAAACGATTTCCACTTAAGTGTGCCGCACACGGGCCATCGGCCACAAATACGAAACGCCGCAACACGCCACATTGGCCGGCGGCGTTTTGTCGTTTGAATGGGCCACTTAAAACGTCGCCACATTCTGCAGACTGCAGTCGCGTACATTTCCACTCTGTGTCGCCACGCTTTGCTTAAAGTGGAAAATATTTCCTTGGTACCTGCAATCAAACTACCTTTAAGATATCATATCTGGACCACTGGTAGAGACTGTAGTATATTACTGAATGTGCGTTATCTTATCTACTGTAATAAAAATAAAACTTCAGTACAAGAGCTGGATACCTCACTGACACTCATAACACATTCTAAACACTCACGAGCACTCTTCATAATATTACTAGTTAACTTACGCAACTCGAATTAACACTGCACACAACGGATCGACGATTTTCACCCGTTTTCATTGCTCGCATTGGTCACGTGATGTTATAATCGCCAACAACTTTTACTCTATAAATATACTATTAAACCCGAAACACACGAATACTTTTAAAATTCAAGTAATCATGGCATATGATTTTCATGGTGATAGTAGATACCTAACGCGGCACAAACAGAATGTTATAAACTTAAGCCTAACGGGTCTTTTACGCGATTATTGAGATATATACATACCATACCCGACGTTTCAGCCAAATGTACTCGCCACCTCACCGAACGCCCGCGTGCTGATACTATCAGTGTAATATGCCGTAGTGGCTCTCCGAACACAATATTTAGTGACGACGAAGTGAGGGTAGTTGAACAAACCCGCACTTCACGAAGACGACGATGAGCTGAAGCCAGTCCACCCGTGACCACGGCTCTTGTAACAGGGCCGAAACGTCGGGTAATAAAGAGGTATGTATATATCTCAATAATCGCGTAAAAGACCCATCTTAAGTTTATAATGTTTACAAAATGCGAAAGTTTAAAAAAGTATAAACAGAATGCACCATCAAAAACGTTTACTCGTAGTTTTAGACCTCAAAGATAATGAATGTCTAACTGCCAATGACTTAACACTTTTTCGCTCGTATCATGACTAATCATGAGGCATAATAACCTACAAATAGTATTAAACCTCAGACTAAAAGAATAACATAGACGGAACATGTAGAATAAACACGTGAAGCCAAATGACACTTTCAATGTGTGCGTGTGACTCCGATTTCCGTGTACCGATACCACTAACGGCGTGTGCGTAATGTTGCCAGCAAATGAAAAATCTCCTAAAAATCTCTATATAGTGGACATATGGAAAATTAATATTTGTTATAGTAAATGTTATCTGCAATTATTTTGTCATTTACACAAATGATTATTATGATAAGTGCCTAAAATGGGGAAGTGTTAAAATAAATAAAAACATGATAAACACTGAGTAAACACACTTTAATTACTAGCTTTAAAAAAATTTCTCATTATTAAAATAATCCTTTATAAGATGAATGAACAAAGCTTCAGGGCCCAGATCGTGAAAATCACCGAAAAGAGTGTTACGATTTTTCATATTTAACCTATTTACATATGATTAATAACAACGATAATTTGTATATATTAAAATGAAAGACCAAAAATGATGTTAGTGCTAATTTTAACTCTTAAAACCCTGTAGTTGTTATATAATAAACGTCAACAAACGCACAAAATTGAGAAAAAAATCGAAAACCTGCCTTCGTATTTTTCAGATTTAACCCAATAAATCAACACAAATTGATAAAAAGAAACACTTTTTGAACACTGAAAAAGCCAATAAATATAACCATGTACTTTTTTTTGTACCTTTACAAACAAAGACTTCCCCTTTTAAAGCCCTAAAATCTAGATATGTTTTACGTAAATTCTCCATAGAAAAATGTATGCAAATTCAAACGCGTCCCGATAGAACGATCGTCGCAACTAATCGCCAGTGCACCATAGAATTTCAAAGTGACTCCACGCGTGTCGGATGCTACAGCAAAATTACGTGTTGTGAATTTGTGTTTTTTGTGAAAAACTGTAAGTACAATATTTTTATAACTAATTTACTTTCAGTAAATAGAAAGTACCGATATAATGAAAGTCTGAAAGAAAACCATGATGGAACTAGATATAAATCGTAAGAAATACAAAATTATTTACTTTGTTGCGTAGGTCATTTTATGAACCTTGTAAAGTAGGTATCAATTCAGGCTTGAAACAATCAAAGCCCTGCCCACCTTATTTTCTCGAGATATGAACTGGCGGGGTATATAGTTCTCTGCACGACATACATAGATTTTTCAACATGATAAAGGCAATAGGTATCATAAACGTAATTGGTAATCGAGGGTCTCTTTTCGCAGGATAATTTGCTGAGTGCCATGCCAGCGAAAAGAAAATTTAGTACGCATTATAAAAACGTGAAAGCCAAAAGATCTCGGAATAAAATGTAAGTTCCTCCCTACTTATTTATTTACCTGCCTACTTGACTACGTCTTGTCCTAAATACCTAGAAAAAATTTACTAGATTTGTGTTAGTGTCAAGTAAAAATCCTAGTTTTATTACTTTTATTTGTGTGTATGCTTATCATGTCTTAGTAGTAATAATAATATAATCTATTTGCATTTTGAACAGGGTAGGTACATTACAAAGCAAATAGGTACAATGATTTAGATCGCCTGATTCAGACATATACCTACAACAGCATGTAAATATTGATTTGACATGTAATTAGATAGGTACACAATTAGGTATGTCAGTCTAAGAAGAAAAATTACAATGTCCAGTAGGTAATAATTACGTAATTTCAATATCTATATAAGTAATAAAGTCAATTTCTATAGGAACAATTTTCATAATAATAAATTTTATTATATAATATAGTATTAGTTTTCATATATTTATGTATTTCAAAGCAATGAGTTTGCTTACACTATTATTAGTTACAGTATTATTAGTTTTCATGTTCATCATGTCTAAATATGTGGAAGTGGAAGTAGGTATGTTTCCTATCAGAAATTGCACGGGCGCGCGCGCGCCGTGCCTGGCGTAGGGTTGTACAAAAATTACAAAATAAATAAAAAGTGGATATTGATGAATAATATTTCCAGTACTGAAAATGAAGAAAACCTTCAGGCCGAGACTCCGAGCAACACTGCTACGCGCTGTATAGAGGTAAGTTGTTATACGTAATTCTTGTAGACTTGTTACATAAATAAACAAACTAGCTAGTGATGGGCGAAGACAAAATCTCAGTACCTACAGTTTTTTTTTGCAATATTTATTATTTTCATTGTGAGACAAACACATACTTCTCAATTACTTTCTCAAAAGAAAATTCACGTTCAAATCTCGTATTTTACCAAAATCAAGAATTTTTTTTGTAAAATATTATCTTTTACGCGACTGGTGTACGTATGTATGTATGTATACTAAGTAATATATCTTTGTGGCACGATAAGTTCAAAATTATTGAACCGATTTTAATGTTTTTAGTATCATTAGAATTGTCTTCTAAGCCCGAGTGACATAGAATAAGTGACGCCATAAAAAACCAATACGTATAGCGTAAAGGAAATTTATAATTTCTGTTCATCACGAACATAATATTGTATGAATTCTTTTGCACTTTTATATTTGTCTTCGTCAGTTATGAATATAAATAAATAAACAATAAAAATGTTAAAACCCGACAGATTAAAAAATGAAAATGTGTAATAAAAATAAATAACAACACCATTGTAATATAGCGTATTTAGCAGTCGGGGCCTATTTCTAAAGAAATATTTAGCTAGTCAGGAATATCTTGGAGCCTGTGAGGATTTCAATGGGTCTCAACTGTTGAATTCGATTTATTACAATAGTGTTCTTATTTATTTTTATGTAACATAATTCAAGACCGTAGACTTGTTTTCTTTTTACCTTTTGAGTTTTTATGCATATAGTCGGATTTATTAAATTTATGACGTGTTAACGTCTTATAAATCGATGAACACCGGCAACACGCACAAAAAAGTGTCACATTATGTCACGCTAGGGTCAAGCGAGAGCGCAGTACAAGCGATGGAGAATAATATTATGACGTTATCCGATAAAATTATCGTCCTAAACCGACTTTACAAGCAACCAGTTTTTTATTATGTTTATTTATTCACTTTCATAATTGACGAAGACTGATAAAAACGTTTAAGATTTTGATCTAGTGTTCTGTGTTTCAAAGATGTATTCTAAGGGAGTTCTTAGCTATGTTTGAAGAAATTTGGCCCATACCTTTTGAATTATTTTTTATAATAAAAATCAAGCCATTATCTTTCTTTACAGGAACTAGTTATTGACAACCGTCAAGAGGGAAAGGTGGATGAAGTGGAAGTTGGGCGTAGAGTAGTGGATATTTCTTTTTTTTTTAAAGCTCTTCAGGCCATAGGGGACCACGGTCCAATGGATTGTAAGTTAAGTTACCTCAGTATAATAGGTGAAGTAAAAGTTGGTCTGGACTCAAAACTCATCATAAAATGTAGTATGTGTAATATGAAATTTACTGTGTGTTTGGTTGAAAAGAAAGAAGATAGCATGGAAGTGAATCATCAAATTGTGTCTGGTATCATATCATCTGGTGGGAGCTACTCTCAGTTAAAAACATTAAGTGCCGCAGTAGCCCTACCAATCATGTCACCTTCATTGTACAATGAAATTAATAATACGGTTTGCGATTGGTGGGAAAAGACAGCAGCACATTCCATGGCAGAAGCTGTCAAGGAAGAAGCGGAGTACGCAGTGTCTATAGGTAGTGTTGATAAAAATGGTACACCATTAATATCTGTTGCTGTTGACGGTTGTTGGAGCAAGAGATCTTATGGTAAGAATTTTTCCGCCTTATCCGGCGCAGCTGCGATAATTGGCATTAAAACTAATAAAGTATTGTTTTTTGGAGTTAAAAATAAATACTGCGTAGTCTGTGCACGAGCCGCAAAGAACAACAGTCAGCCCCCGGAACACCATTGTTTCAAGAATTATTCAGGATCATCTACCGGGGTGGAATCGACCATAATAGTTGAGGGGTTTAAACGTTCCTTTGTTGATCACGGTGTAATTTATAATAAATTTGTAGCAGACGGCGATTCCAGTACTTATAAAAAAATATTAGATTCGCGTCCGTACGATAATTTAATAGTAGAGAAAATTGAATGCAAAAATCATCTTTTACGAAACTACTGCAATAGCTTGGAGAAATTGTCGAAAGACACTAAGTATCCTTGCGAGTTGCGGAAATTCCTAAAAGAAAGGTATTTGCGTTTAAGAACGGGTGTAAAATGCGCGATTAAATATTGGGGGGATCAAAATCAGTCACTCGAAGAAAAAATAAAAAATCTTAGTGAAGATATTCTAAATGGTCCACAACACGTATTTGGTAATCACCAACATTGCAAGGAGTATTTTTGTAGACCTGACACTCGTCGAATAGAACCTGTTGGGTTACTTCCAGCAATTGTTGGATGCGGATTAATGGACGCGGTAGAAATTTTAAGTAAAAGACTGTCATATCATTCTAGAAGTTTAATTCATAATTGCACAAGTAATATAGTTGAAAGTTTTAACGGAGTAATTGCCAAATTAGTTGGGGGTAAGCGTGTAAATTATTCTTCCCGTGGTTCTTATGCGGGCCGATGCGCAGCTGCTGTTGTGTCTTTTAATACGGGATCGATTCATAGTAAAACTCATGAAGTCATATTTAAATCTAGTCCTAATCCTTTGATCGCGAAAGTGGAAAATAGTAATCGTAGAAACCGTTTAATTGCTAAACCTAAATTAAGATTGAAAAAAAGCCACAGCACTGTATCGAAAGACGCTCACTATGGACCAAACTGCGAAAAACCTGATCTGAGTCCAGAATTATATGAGAAAGCCAAGTCATCTTTTTTAGTTGATTTAAAGTTGTCTTGTGCTGAAAGAGAGGAGCTTGAAAGGTCGACCCATTTGCAAAGAAGTAGTGCTGAGTGGATGAGTACAAGGAGAAAATTACTAACCTCATCATCGTTCGGGGAAGTTTGTAAAAAACGAGAGAGCACAAGTTGTGCTGCTCTTGTTTGTAAAGTCGTTTATGGTAGTAATATCTCCAGTTTGCCTGCTGTACGGTACGGTATCGAAAACGAAGAAACTGCAATTAGACAGTTAGAAATTCAAGAGAATATTAGTATACAAGGTTGCGGTTTGTTCGTCGACGATCAATATGAATTTCTTGGTACTACACCAGATGGCATTTATGCAAACGGTTTAATTGAAATTAAGTGCCCACATTCTTTAGCTGGCATGACTCTTGATGAAGCAATGGCCAAACATACCTTTTGGGTTAAGGACAAGGCTTCCAAGGGTTATGTCATAAATAAAAATCATTACTGGTATTTCCAAATTCAGGGACAGCTACATATAACTAAAAGAAACGTTTGCATGCTTGGCATCTGGTTTGGTGCTACTGTACCTATGAAAGTTTATATTATAGAAAAGGACGACAAATTTTGGAAGGAGAAAATGGAGATGAAATTAGTTAGATTTTATTACGATTGCCTCCTTCCAGAATTAGTTGATCCTCGGCAGTCACGAAGCATGCCTATTCGTGACCCGCCCAATGTCATAGAGGCTATGAAAGAGAGGAAAGAAAGAGCTTTACGTGTTTTGAAAGAGAAGAACGTCTAATGATTTTGAAAGAGACTGAGGTAACTTAACTACCCAGCCGGTCGATTCACGTAAACACGCCAGTTCAAAAGGCGTTTTAACTTAGAAACTTAGAAATCGCCTTTTGGTTTTCTGTTTTTAACGCACTTACTTATCTAGTCTTGGATTGTCATAAATCTTCCAATAGCTCAATTTCTATACAATTCCTATACGATTTTGAAGAGTTACCTGGTGTAAACCCAAGGTCCGATCCTAATGAAATTAAAATGTGACCACACGAGATCACCAGCTTTCAAATAAAAAAAAAATCATCAAAATCGGTTCAAAAAATACAGCGAATTGAGAATCTTCTTCTTTTTTTAAGTCGGTTAAAAAGTGTGCGAAGTGACATTTTTAAGTCACTACGCTACGGTTTTTATTACGTGAATCGGGCAGCTGGTAACATTTTCATTCTGATAGGTTTTGCAATAGCAATTGATTTTATCATCAAATTAGTAGAAATCAGAATTTGATCAGTAATCATTAAAATGAAAAAAACATTAGAAACTCTTAAACTCATATTTTGTTATTGTTTACTTTCGTTTAATTAAGTATATGAATAATTTATAAATTTCATGTTTGTTTATAACTAATTTTTGTACAACCCTAGCACGCTTTTTAGGTGGCGACTCATATTTTGTTTACTTTTAATTATATGAACCATTTTTATACTTGTGTTTCATTTATTGACAATTTTTTGTACAACCCTAGAAGATTTTTTAGATTGCGAGGTGATCGTAAGCAAAAAGTATTTGAGTTTACGCAATAGGCACATTTCCTTGCGTAGATATAAACACTAGCGAGGAAAGGCGTGATGTTATTTCGACCGTACTTCCTACTGAATTTGCAATTATTTTATTGAATGAAAATTTTACGAAATAAGAATAAACTTTGGTAGTAAAATTACAAATAAATACATAGGTACTCGTAGTTGGAATTTTAGGTAAGTAGAATACAAAAATGTCAGTCCGGACCTGCTCTTGATTGTTTATTATAAATAGAAAATCATAAAAATTGTGTCTCAAACTACTCTTATTTATTTATCTAGTAATTAGGATCATTTTATAACGAAAACTACTCTTGGAATATTTTACAAATAGGCAGTCGTTTATTTCCAATAATTCAACATTTTTGTTATGCTGTAAATATTCAACTTCAATAACAATAACTCAACGTGGAACGTTTGTCGCAAAACATTTTCAAAATCGCGCTCTCTGGGTCATTCACCCGCCCGTCGGATGATTCGGGCAACAATAGCGCTGCTGTCGCTCAAAATCGACTTTATCCGTGCGCGGTCTGGGCCCTTAATTCCAGTGTAAGTACAAAGTACAGTCAACAACAAAAGTTGATTAGCACAAAAATATTTATTATTCTTTTTTACATCCCAATGCATGTGCCACAGCAATGTACAAGTAATTTTAGAATCCCAAGGACAAAGTTATAATATATTTCGTGTTTTGTTTATGATTTTGTGATCTGTTTAACAGCTATTAGTGATCAACAGATAAGAATTATTGGTTAAGCTACTTTTGTCGTTGACTATACATGAAGTAGATATCAATAGTCGTTAGGTTAAGACTGAGGCCTTTGTAGTGTTAGACTGAAATTAAACTACTGACACAGTAACATAAATATATTGGATCAGAACACAGGCTGGGAGGTCAGACAGCGGTCAATTCCAAGATTGCCGAAATAACCAAGCCACGTATTAAGTAGATCCCGGACACAGATGTGATCGGGAGTTCGGGACTAACGCACGAATGATGATGATGATGATTAGAAACATCGAGGTTGTCAACATTGATGACACTGATTTTTTTTTACTCAGTACTTTATAAATTCCCATAAATACTGCTAAATATTTTGTGGAAATGATGAAAAAATTATGGCAACTCTGTATGATATGGCGGAGGTTTTGTGTTCCTAGTTTGTGCAACTAAAATATTTAGAAAAATGTTATGAAATCTTATAAGAAATAGTTAAATACTCATGAATAATTGAAGTGTTTTTACACCTTTTCACCACACAATACGGCATATTTACAATATTTTGTTCAACCGTGATCGCACGTGCGTACACAATCGCTGCTCACAAAGGAGTGGCGAGCGAAATGGTATCCCATTGCTATATAGTATCCCTTTTGGCGGCTTCACTCGCTAGTTCTATTCGTTCCGTCTATGTTATTCTTTTAGTCTGAGTATTAAACGTGTTCAGTTTCATAAGTACAACAAAAATACCGTCTACACAGCAAAAAAATCATTAAGAAATAAAGCGGTGTTACAAATATAGGTAGGTACACGTTTATGGGGAAATAAAATATCTTTATAGCTGTGTTACTGACGAGCTGATGGCTGCGTCTTCGCACGTATATAATATAACAAACGCAATACGAATTAACGATGTGTCCACAAAACATAACGTCACATCGTAAAAATATATGCTTTGCCGAACGAATTTGCATGGCAGCAATTCGGATCTTAGTTATTTTTGCGTTGGGAATTCGCATCGCACCGTTTCGTACAAGTGTACAGGCTTACACAGAGCACGTAACGAGAGCTCTCAAAAAGGAATATTTTATCCCGTTTAGGCTGTATTTTTCAATGCTGCTTCGCTCCTACTAATCTTAGCCTGATGTTGTATCACATATAACATATTATATAACATATTACACGATAAATGTATTATTCAACACAAATATTATTTCAGTTCGAATCAAAAAAATGTATATTCTGTGTGTGAGTACTAAGTGTTAATTACTTCCGTAAAGAATGAAGTGTACGACACTGCTAGTCATTATACAAACATAATACCACAGCCAGGATTGTATCTAACTAACAAACTTTAAATTATTAAACAAACTACTCACCGTTTTGCAAACACTCCGTCAATGCATTTGTACAATTTTCATTTATAAATATTTTTACACCAATCTTTAGATTCTTCCGTTCTTCCTCCGCCATTTTGATGTGGACATCATCTTGAGGTCTGGTGATATTCACGAGGGTTTCTGTATGTGCATTAGGAGCTGATGAAGTCGGGTGGGTCGTGTGGTCTACGTGCTGTTCCAAGGGTTCAGGTGAATGATCTGACACCCCATTTTGGATAGGAATCCCGTTATGAACAGAACTCCATTCAGATAATGTCAGCTTGATGCTTTCTGAAAGCTGAAGATGGGTTTTATCATCCAAAATCATACTACTGGGGCGCCCGGCAATGGACGTAGGGGACTAAAATTTATAATAAAATAAGTTGACATTTTTTTAAACAGACATAAGCGAACTTGACATTTTGGGAATTAGACATTACAGAAACCTAAGATTTTAGGAATATGAAATTTTAGAAACTTCACATTTTGAGAATTAGACATTTCGGGAACTTGCATTTTGGGAGTTAACATTTCGGGATCTTGACATTTTGGGACCTCGTTTTCTATAAAATATTTATATAAAAAATTATAAATTACAAAATGTCATTGGCATTCCCTTGTCTTTTGATGTTGGTTATCCTTATTTTATGATTATGGCAGCAACAGGAAGATTACTGGTGGCTTATTGTGGACTTTGGCAGCGAAATACTAAGTTTTAATTTTCATATGACTTTTTATCAAGTATGAGGTATACAGAAGTGCGTTACACATTCATATTTTGCCAGTAATTTTTTGAGCAATTCTAAGTAATCCACATTTACGTAATTACTTACCAGTTAATTATTTTTTAAATTCATTCTAATAAAACTTTTATTTTTTTTTTGCTGCTCACGTGTTTCCTCCCACATATAAACATGGGATCTCTAAGCGGGGTGTGAAGAGGCACATCACTAGTTCGTCAAGTTGAGGGCCACTGTCTATAGTGAGAGTCGCCAACAATAACTAGACATCACGACTTTCCAAAAAAAAACCTAGTTGGTATGTAACTATTTATACAAAATCAAATACAAAGAAACACCTTTTTGGCAGTGACCTACATAAGTATTGGAATATGGAACATGAAAATTTATCACATGACTGGCGGATAATTTATTAAAGAAAGCCATCTACTCAGCGATAAATAAAAAAAGTTGAATGTTTACTAAAAGTTGAACCAACCTCTTCAGTTACATTTTGTCCAGCCTTTTTCTTTATATCGATTAAGTTCAGCACATTCCCGGTGTTGATGGTCACTTTAGATGCACTCTTTAACATCGTAGCCAACCACCATTAACTTTTTATTTGGACTAACGGCCTCACTCGCTAAACCAAGGTTACCGGCCAGAATCACTCACACAAAAAATTTATAAACGTAATATATTAAATACCGAATGAACAACCGACTACTATCGGCAACTGGTAATGACAGAATAGTGAATACTGGCCTTGTCCGCGGCAACTCATAATTTTTATACACAATCAGCTGGAGAACAACCTGAATTACGTATTGCGATTGATGATGAAATACTTCAATATGTTGATGACATTTTAGTGGTATTTACTAAATTGTCGTAGTCCGGTCATGCACGGGTGTTTAGACTAGAATTTCATGATAATTTGATGGAAATTGTAATTTTACGATAAATATTCTATCAGGGATCACGACAAGATCAGACAAATATGTCAAGGTGACAGTAGCAGTCAGTCAAGTGTCAGTCTGTCAGTTACAGTTTCAGTTTTCTTTTAATGTCATGGGCAGGCTGAAGTCTTCTAACCTTAGCGCTTTGTTTTAAAGATGTCAGTTTCAGACCATCCTCAATTGAAATCATTTCTGATGTAGGTCTTTGCCGTTGTACCAAGCTATTTGCCGTTGCCACAATTTAGTAACATAGGATGAAACTTTAGCAATCAATAATTTAGAATAACTCAGTAAACGGAAAATCAATTACGAGCTTGCCCAGTATAAGTTGGCGCGTGGTAAATAATGGAACTAATATAATTTGTACAGTGTTCTCATTATTTACGTTTTTCAATGTAGTGTGGCGCCTTCATTGAAACGCCAACTTATCCTTGGCAACCTGTATGTCCTGTATACAACGAAATTCGTTAGACTTTATGCAACGGTCATACTTAATTTTATGCACAGTTATCGAAGCTGTCAATGTCATTCACTTCCGAAAGCATGACAGCAAAATGACCAGGGATGCCACCTCTAAGTATTTTTACATAACTCTACGTATTTTAGACCTTCCTGGAAATCTACTAACTTCAGTCCCAGAATCTAAAGTAAGGCCAACGAAACGAAAGAAAAAACGTAAACAAAAGGACCGTTACTAAGTTAAATTGCGATTGTCAGCAATCATTATCTCTGTCCTTATCACTTGTACCCAGTAATGACGTAAGTGGGTCGATAAGAGCTGCTGTTTCGTGATAACAAGGTATACAAGGTACAGGTAAACATTTCATATTACAGTTGTCAACCATTTGTCAACATTACTAGAATAGATAGTTTTGTCAAAAATAACTCTTCCAGCGATTAGAATAGGGAATTAATGGCTTTGTTTACTTCTTCTTTTAAGTGCGTGGCTCCATCGTTCATCGATGATTTTGCCAATGTCAAGTTAATGTTTAATAGCTCTCGGCAGCCATGCGCTCGACAAAAACCAAACTGCTTGTTTACTTTTTCTCTTGGCCTTACGTTGCTTATTTTTGTTCCATTTTGGCAAAATAACATTACTCATTTAGCCATCAGGCTGAAAAAGCATATTTTCTGATACCTACACTACATATTGACATTACAAAGAAGTTTAAAATTTGATACTACAAAGAAGTCTCGCCAATTTCCTACAGCTGAAGTTAATTATTGACAGCATCTGTCAGAAATAGATGGACATATAAATACGGGATACGACATAATATATAAAAAATCACAGGAACAATCAAATTGGATGGGACTAGGATATGGGGCACATCTCTTAGCGAGTGATGTCGGGGGTTGGTAATTACGTTGATAACTTTTAACAAGGATGGGGGGAATCAGAAGAATCCAGCCATCTTTTTTTGGGTGGAATACAGCTGCAATAACAATAAATAATTCGTGGCGCCATATAAATGCAAATACAAGTAGGTAAGGAAAAATACTGAAAAATAGGTAATTTTGTACAATATATTTCCATTCGTTCAATTGAAGGAGTGGTTATTTCATGACCTGTTTCGTTTTTAAGCAAAGCGAAGCTTTATCTTGGCACATTTATAGAGCGGACTCGTCAATGGTCGCATTGGTAGGACCGATTTCATGATTTAATGAATTTATTTAAATATTGTTTAGATGTTTGCCCAATTTATCTTCAACTACGGATATAAGCCGTGACAGTGACGTGGAGTAGAATGTCACTTCTCCTAATAACACTTGTGGGAAACGGAATAAAATTTTCAAGTTGGGTCAAAAAGGCAACTAAGGAATATTTGAATGGGAAATTATGTAGGTAAGTGTAACTAGGAAACATAGAGGAGTTAAAAACGTTTTTGGAGAAGCATGTTGAGAGTACTACACACGAAAGAAATGATGTAAGAGCTGCGTGGGTTTTATAATTGCCTGAAATAATAAAATTTTATTTTTTTTACCACTTAGGTAGGTACAAATAACAAAATGAAGTCTTATGTAAACTGCTTTCTTTTATAGAAAATTATATAACAAAATACTGTTTTTTTTAGTTTCACATACCCTAACTTCTTTGAAATATACAAGATGTACTTTACATAGATCTAAGTTTTTTCATAATTATACAACTTTTACCAATTCTACGTAGTTATCTCACCGGACCTACGTCATTAACAATTGTACAATATAAATTTATTTACAATAAGTATTACAATATACATATTACATACTAAAAATATTTATATTACAAAATATCGTTCAAAAAATCCTCCGCATCATTGCCGACTGGAAAGGTTCCCATTTTTTTTTGAGAATTTTTGGCATGGTTTCAAATGCCTTTGTGCCATATCGGTATTTGTTTCAATGTTTTTATTCAAATTATATGAAAATAATGTCAGAATTAGGCATTGAAATGATTGTGATTTTAAAATCACGATAATATCGCAATATTATTATTTCCAGTCACGGTGATTTCACCCTGATTAATCACTGCATATAATTTGTCGCTGTTATATTACCAATGACAAATAACATGCATAGCGATAGTCACTTGTTTTCCCGCTCGCCAAGTACCTACTCTGCAGTCGGACAGAAGCCTAGGTGCTGCTACGCTGGCGTCACCCTGCGCTGCTGCATATTGAGCGGAGTGTTTTCGGTAACAGTACAAAAAGCGCGCGAAATTTCTCCCATAGGTAAATGTAAATTTTGGTTCCTCAAATAAATATTTTTTGGCACCTTTTTTTAAATTTCTGACTCCGTCACATTTTTTGCTCTTAAATCTAGTTTAATTTACTTCAAAAATTTCTAGAATCCGCCAAGTAGTTACTGAGATACAGCGTTACATTTAATCGCATTGCGACCTGTATGGCATCAATAAATGCTACAGTAATGTATGAAACACATCGGCTTGTGTAATTAAACAAAATTCGTTTTCGTCCTATATGGTGTATTATATAAATTGTTATTTTTGTTTTTACTATACATAGAACCAGTCACAAACTTTTGTGTTAGCAACTCCACTAAATGGTCAGAACTACAATCTCAAACCGAAAAAACTTACAAAAAAATAAAACAAAAGTCCAAAAAGTATTTCATTCACTGAGTTTAGAACTCGGCGCCTCATAACCGTAGGCAACGTCGTTTGCAACTACGCCAAATCTTCTGTTAACTGCACTGCGAAACAACCGTTCATTACCTACAAGAATAAGGTAAACTAGGGTACCACTAGTCACATAAATATACAGATTACACTTAACAATAAATTATAATAATTCCAAAATCCGTAATAAATCATTGAATGAATTAAGTACCTAGTCAAAATTAAATGTGTGAGAAAAACTACCAAAAGTTGTTCGCAATTCGATGCCTTTCATAATAATACTTATCTACTATGATTGCGTACAAAAAAACCCGTGATACATCGGGTTATTCCCATTTGTCCCCGCCTTGATTGTCCCCGGCGGTGACAAATGGGATTATTTTCCCATTTGTCCCCACAGCGATAAAGGGGTGACAAATGGGAATGACCAAAAAAGAAAAATTCCCATTTGTCCCCAGTGGTGATTATTGCGAAAAAATATATTTAGACGCCCGCGATTGCGGCAGTAGCAGAGCTAAACTGAATAGTGATGTGAATTAATTTTTTGTTGAATAAATTGAAATTCAATGACGTTATAATAAAAAAGATTTATAAACGACAAACATAAAGCTTTTGCATGATGTATAGAAGGTATTATATACCTATATATCTTTTACTGACAATATATTATAATAGGTACACTACAGTCTAAAATAAAAATGTTTCATTAGTGCAACTTCAAGTAAGGGCGTATTCTTACTGGAGTCAAAATTAAAATAATTAACTAACTTCTATACCCTTTAAATATTATTATATAAAATAGTACCTATGTACTTTCTGGTCCTACCCTTATAGCTAATATATTAGATACTTATATAATGTATAATGTAGTTATTTTCTGATATATCTATCACAGAATAAGAATAAGAAATAAGAACACTGTTATGTATGTACCTAGATATAAGTTTTTGTATGGACCAGTCCAAATAAACGCAAGTAAGGAACGGACGTGTTTTACTGCGATAAGCGATAAGTACTATATTTCACATTGGCGAAGAGATTCAAAGAGTTCACGCGTAGTTACAATATAATTATTCGTGGATTGTAACGTAAAACGTTTTTTATTAAGGTGTGCAGTGTAGTGTACAAAATGACCATCGGCAAAATAGGATCTTTTGACCTTGAGAAGGATAACTGGGAGGCATATATTGACCGACTGGGACAATATTTTGTAGCAAATGAGGTAAAGGCTGAAATACAAGTGGCTACATTGACCACAGTGATAGGAAGTGAAGCTTACGACCTGATGATCAATTTGTGCACACCTAATAAACCCGCTAATAAGACGTATGACGAGTTGGTGGCTTTGATGAAAAGCCATTTAAATCCAAAACCAAGCCAATTAGCGGAAAGATTTAAATATCGTCAACGTAATCAGCATAAAGAAGAATCGATTGTTGGATATGTAGCAGAGTTGAAAAGGCTCAGTAAAAACTGCGGGTTTCGAGACTTGGCAGAGAACCTCCGGGATCAATTTATATGCGGCTTATCAAATGAAGACATTCACCAGAAATTGTTCACGGAAGACGACAACATATCTTTTGAAAAAGCCTTTAGTATAGCTTTGTCCATGGAAGCGGCTGAAAAAAATGCGGCATTGGTAGAAGGGTGTACCAAAAGCAGGAATGCAGGTGACATCATACCAAGTGTGAATTTCATGGGACAAAATATTAAAGCGCATATTAAAAAACAAAGGGGCCGGGAGAGGGACAACACAAAAACGCCACTTGAACGAGCCAGCGGCAGCGGTGTGGGTCCAAGCGGCGTAAGCGGAGTGATTCGCGGAAAAAATTTGGTGACCAGTCGGGCAAACATTAACATGGCTCACAAATGTACTGTGTGTGGTGGCACTCACGAAGAGTATATGTGCAAATTCAAAATGTATGTATGTAGGGTGTGTAATAAAAAAGGGGCATCTAAAAAGAATGTGCCCGAAATTAATAGAAGGTACATCCTTGCATAATATACATGAATCTAATAGAGATATAGATGATCAAGACAGTAGCAGTGACGAGGTAAAAATTAAATATTGTAATAATTTTTCATTGTCTACAAAAAAGTCACAGTCACAATTACTTGAACCATTCACCGTAAATGTTTATGTTGAGAATTGTTTATTAAGCATGGAGATCGACACCGGCGCGGCAGTGCGATATCGTGTATTAGTTATACTTGTTATAGAAGTCTCTTTGTTCATTGTAAACTTAAGCCGAATAATTTAGAATTACGATACTACACAGGCGAAACCATGACACATGTGGGCATGATTGAAGTTAGAGTTAAATTTAAAACCATAACAAAAGAGACTAGACTAAGAGACTAGACTTGTATGTAATAAAAAGTGGGAAAGCAAATTTATTGGGTAGATGTTGGATTAAGGAGTTAGGTATACCTATTCCGACATGCGATGTACTTAACATAAATAATTTCAATGTTTTTGATGTAAAGGAATTTAGTTCCAGGTACTCTGAAGTGTTTAAAGACGGTTTGGGGCACTTCACCGGTGGGCAAGTAGGATTTCGACTGCGAGAGGGGGCACGACCCACATTCCTGCGTGCTCGGCCGCTTGCCTATGCACTACGAGAACCGGTTGAACGAGCGCTCGACCAAATGGTGCGGGATGGAACCATCACGCCGGTCTCCACGACGGACTGGGCTACACCTATAGTTCCAGCAATGAAAAAAGATGGTACCATAAGAATATGTGCAGATTTTAAAATTACATTGAATAAGTGTTTAGAAGTGGACCACTATCCCTTGCCTAAGGTAGAAGACTTACTTACAAAATTACACGGTGGAAAAAAATTTACAAAATTTGATTTGTCTCAAGCATATGCCCAATTTGAGTTAGATGAGTCAAAAAAGTATACAGTAATAAACACGCATAAAGGCCTATTTAGGTATAATAGATTAATTTATGGTCTAGCTTCAAGCCCAAGTATTTTTCAAAGGAAATTAGAACAGCTTTTCTCTGATATGCCATCGGTGGGCATATTTTTAGACGACATTATAGTTACGGGGGTTAATACACCCTCTCATTTAAATACATTACATGCAGTGTTTGAGAGGTTACGGCAGTATGGATTGAGAATTAAGAAAGACAAATGTACGTTTTTTGCGGATACCGTGACATAATACCTAGGTTTTGTGATTAGTAAGCGAGGTGTACACACATGTCCTGAAAAAGTAGATGCAATTAAAAAGGCACCTACACCTACAAATATTATGGAATTACGTTCATTTTTAGGGTTAGTAACGTATTATGCCAAATTTGTGCCAAATATAAGCACTATTTTAGAGCCTTTATAAAGATTGTTAAAAAAAGATGTCAAGTATGAATGGAATGAAGCATGTATACGAGCGTTTAGTAAAGTTAAGCATTTGTTGGTATCTAGCGAAGTGCTAGCTCATTATGCCGCTGAGTTGCCGTTGGTACTAACGACAGACGCGAGTAGTGTAGGGATTGGCGCTGTCATCTCACATATCAACCCAGAAGGAGATGAACGACCGGTCGCATACGCGTCACGTGTACTCAATGAAGCACAAAAAGCATACTCACAGATCGAACGGGAAGCGTTAGCTATAATTTATGGTGTGCGTAAATTTCACCAATATCTATACGGGCGAAAATTTAAACTAAGAACGGATCATAAACCGTTAGTCACGATTTTTGGCGATAAAACAGGCATACCCGTCATGGCAGCTAGTAGGATGCAACGTTGGGCAATCATTTTAGCCGGGTATGACTATTCAATAGAATATGTACGTAGTAATAGGAATGCTGCCGATGCCCTGTCTCGGTTACCGGTAGATAAAGAAAAACCACTAAAAGAGGAATGTACGTACTTAAATTTCATTAAGCATTTTTTACCAATTACGAGAGAAAACGTAAGAGAATGTACTATCAAAGATAATATTTTAATAAAAGTCATAAACTTTATAAAGACGGGATGGCCTAACGAATGTAAAGAGAATGACCTAAAGGCATATTTTGTTGCGTAGTTTGGGGATATCGTTTAGTAATACCGGGTAAGTTAAGGGAAACTGTATTACGGGAATTGCATGAAGGTCATTTGGGTATAGTCAAAATGAAAAGTCTTGCACGTAGTATTGTGTGGTGGCCAGGGATTGATCATGATATTGAAACAACTTCTCAGGAGTGTGTCACATGTTGCTTAGAAGGAACGGCACCCCCAAAGGCACCGCTCCAACCGTGGTCTTATATTGCAGAACCATGGTCACGCTTACATGTAGATTTTTTGGGACCATTTCAAGGCAAAACATTTTTAGTAATTATAGATTCTACAAGTAAATGGCTAGAAGTATTTTTAATGCAGCAAACTACAGCTAGTGCAGTTGTGAAGGTGCTTCGTACAGTACGAATCGTACTACCTTTGCACGCTTTGGCTTGCCCAAGGAAATTGTCTCAGACAACGGTCCGCCTTTTTCGAGTAGAGAGTAATATCAAGTTTTATGAAAAATAACGTGACGGAATAGAATTAGATGCGGCATTACAAACGTATCTTATGATGTATAGGAATGTTGAGCAAAGTTCTACTGGTGAGTCACCAGCTATGTTTTTACAGCGAAGGAAATTACGAACCCGGTTAGAATTACTAAGCGAGGATAGACAGGTAGAATTTAGAATAAACAAGGCCCAATGTAAACAAATGGGTAATGCAGGTGGTATTGATAGACACTTCCAAGTAGGTGACCCAGTGTGGGCCCGCAATTATACAGGGGAAAAGTGGGTCGATGGAACTATCACAGAAAGAGTAGGTTCTCGTAATTATGTAATAGGTAAGGAAGGTGGTCCGTTCTTGAAAAGACACGTCAACCAACTTAAAAAGAGAAGAAGTAGTTACGGGATGCCATCTGTAGATGAAATTATTTCATCCCGGAAACCAGATCAGCTGTGGAAAATTCGGAAGAGGAAACGACAACAGAGTTAGGACCTGATAAGCAAGATGTGCGGTCTTATCTACCCGGTTCGAGCGCACAGGAATATGGGCATGTGGAGAGAACAGTGGGTAATCCACAATCTAGTGAAAAAGCTCCTGTGCCATTATCGGTGAGTCGCCCCAAAAGAACAATAAAACCGGTTCAAAGGTATGGCTTTGAAGATGTGTAACATTTATTATGTATATATTATATTTTACGTTAACACTAAATAAGAGTGGAGGTGTTATGTATGTACCTAGATATAAGTTTTTGTATGGACCGGCAGTCCAAATAAACGCAAGTAAGGAACGTACGTGTTTTACTGCGATAAGTACATATTTCACATAGTTACAATATACATTATACAAAATATAGTTTACAATAATTTTTATTTTAGTATCACAAATGAGTATAATATACTATATATACTATATAAGTAGGTATGTAACACAATTATTTTATTACCAGTAAGTTTAGAATATGATAAAACGTCAATTGTTGTGAATATTATTCACAATACAAACAAACAAAAAAGTTTTTTTTTTCACATATCTATCACAGATAAATCAACACAAATGAGTATATTAATAAACTTAAGACTAACGGGTCTTTTACGCGATTATTGAGATATATACATACCTCTTCCCACCCGTGACCACGGCTATAACTTACATATCGTATGACTCCTGTCTTTTCGATATGTGCTGCTGGTATGTATGCTCTGAGGTTACATTGCTTTAGAAACTTTGTATTAGCTAAAAAATTATAAGCTGTATTAGCTTGTTTAAAAATTACAACGATTTTTCCAGCGTTGACTCGCTGTAGGGACACAAAACCTTTTATATCTGATGTGAAAATGTGATTTAGATAAACTGGGCTTTTATTTTCAATTCTTTCAGAATTGTCAGCAGACTCAAAATAGACTTTGAATTGTGTGACACAACCAGCATTGTCTGGATATAGTCTTATGTAATTTGACTTGACAAATGGCATAAAGTTATTTGAATCACTACTTTCCTGGTTATCCGGCGTAGTAGTAGATAAGGTCCTTTTGGTCGCCTTTTTCGAGACGGGACCACCTGACTCCTCATCTACATTGCCATCCATCTTCTCACTTTTAAAAATATCTAATTATTACTATGAAATAGTTAAATTAAGGATTTTTTGAAAAATCTTAAAAGAAATGCACCCTTCGCATTCAAATTCCCGCCAAAGAATCCAAAAGGTTCCCATTTTTTTTTATATAATTTTTGGCATGGCTTCAAAGGCCTTTGTGCCAGTTGGCAGCCAGTTTGGCAAAAGGTTCCCAGAATGCTGGCTGTGTTGCCAGGTTGGATGGCGATACTTATTCTTTGGGCCAGAAAATAAGCAGCCTTCTGGGTCCTGAGAAGCATCGATTAAGCGTTGTCTCTATAAAGGCGGCGAGCGGACGGATTTAGTTGGCAACACTTCACACATCAATCAACTGTCAACCTGACTGACAGCAGTGACGCCAATGACAGCCAAGGCAAGGCAGGCAACTTCAGGCAAGTCAAGTTCAAGTAGGTAGTACAAGTTGCTGCGAGTAGGTAACGAGTAGAGGCCATACCGCCATAAAAAGAATTGAATTTAAGTCGGCAAGTAGCGACAAGGCAGGGAAAGGAAGTGGTTTCTGGATTTCTTTTTAATTTATTAATTTCTATAGGACTCCACAATGGGTGTTGATTTTTTGGGATTTGCCTACGCCGCCACCGTTGCCGCTGGTGGAATAATGGGTTACGCTAAAGCAGGTAAGTTTTACGTATTTTGCTGTTCTTTAATAATTTTATTTAATATCGCAATTAAGGATTAATTTTGCCATCCACTGTGCGCATGTAAAGCAAAATAAACAATCATTGCATCTATTTAAAGTCCCAGTTCATGCGTGTTTTAATTCTCATTATGAGTTGGTTATGTTCCCAGTTAGCATTTACTTGTATAACTAATAGATAATACCTATACCTAAACTGAGATCGTAACATTGATTATTGTAGTGATTTGTATAAATCGGACATACCTACTTATATGATAATTCTTATCTTTTGTGGTTATAATATAAATAAACTATCGTTATGTACTGAGCAAGTATTTAGTTATATAACAATGTTGCCACTAAATATAAAAATAGATCTATTAGATCAATAAAGATTCTCCAAATAATAAAAACAAAATTTAGATAATGTTCGGTGCCATGGTGTTACCCTATAAAAATATCTCTTCTCCAATTTTGTCGGTATAGCATTTTAAGCAGTATTAACATACTTTAAATACTATATCTTAGTGGTCCAAGTCACCCCTCCGGTCCAACATATAAGTTATGTTCCTGGCAAGTGCAAATAGACTATTTAGTAGACTCATTTTCACAGGGATGAAATAATGTTGCTGGCAAATGTGGATGTATTATACCTCTGCTTACCCCTTTGGGGAATCAGGCATGATTATAACTATGAGAACCAAATCATTGTTGAGTTGAACATGTTTATTTAACTTACACTATTTTATTATACAATCTTGGATGCTATGTTATTGTATAACTTCAATGATGTATTGCGTGTGTTCTTTGTATTTGTAAACTACTGTTTGCCCCCCATTATGTTCGAACATTAAAAACATTATTTGGAGTACTCCCCGTTTCCCCCCAATCATGTTTAAAAGTACACTTGTTCCAAGTTTCGTGTGGCAAGAGTTAAGATAATATACTAATACATTCATTGCCACATGACTCGGGTATGCCCTCGGAAAGGTAACAAACCTTTGGTATCATAAGTCTCCAGTACCGGCCATAGGCCTGAGTCCATTAAGTGGGACTAACAAAAGGATTTGTTAAAATGTGGGTCTATAGTGTACCTCGAGAAAACAGCACTTTATCATGTTGCCTTTCTTGTTTTCAGGTTCAATACCATCGTTGGGAGCCGGCATCATATTTGGATCTATTCTAGGTAATGATTATCACAGAAATATGTTTTTTACCATTTCAGTTGCACTGCTGCACTTCAGTCCGACCGCACCCAAGGGGGAGGAGGACCGCAAAACGGGAACCATACCGACTTCAGAGCCTCGATCATCGCCGTCTGGTTGCGAGTCTGTGTGTCTTCTACAGGTTACATTTCGGAGAGTGTGCGCAGGAATTGCATGAATTAATTCCACCAGCACCATTCCATCATCGGACATCAAGGCGTGGTATGAGATTCCATCCGTATGTGGTCAATATACCACCTCTTCGTACCTCTCGATTCGCTTCTTCTTTCATCATGCGAACCGCAAAGGAATGGAATTCCCTTCCAGCGTCATTGTTCCCCGATACATATAATCTTGGGATTTTCAAGGCAAGAGTAAATAGGCATTATTTGAGTTTGCGTGCTTCATCTTAGACCGCATCGTTACTTAACATCAGGTAAGATTGCGGTCAAACGCACTCAAATTTATTCATTAAAAAAGAAAAAAAAAATATTATTAAGACTTCACTGTCCGTCCGACCGTCTGTCTTGGGCTGTATCAAATGAACCGTGATAGTTAAAAAGTTGAATTTTTCACATATTATGATGTATTTCTGTTGCAGCTATAACAACAAAGGTTTTTATTGCCGTTTTGGTACGGAACCATTTGTGCGCGAGTCCGACTCACGCTTGGCCTCTTTTTGTTGCTACTATATCAGCAAATTTTGATGATCCTTGTTTTGGTTGTTGTGCTCGTGTATCGTAAAAGATACACAAGTGTTTGACAGTGTGTATCGCATATTTCAATTGTTTTTTCAAAATTACAATATAGCTGCTACTTTTTATTAAATGAATTTGGTCATTTTGGACATAACCCGTTAAATGTGTGCCCGGTAACGGCAAAAGGCTTGCCCCCTATTACATGGCAAAAAAAATCCTGTCAAATTGTAGGTGTGTAATGCACCTATGCCTACCCCTTGTGGGATATAGGCGTGGAATGTGTGTGTGTAGCGCAAAAGATACACATGGCGCTGAGCGTGTTAAAGCTGTTCAACTAATTCGGTGGCATACAAACTGTGAGACTGTAACCTTAAAAGCCTGGGGTTGAATCAAAATATTTGTTGAATTGACAAATATTTGATTCATAGTCTGGATGTTTTCTATAATATTGATGACTAGCTGTTCTGAAGAACTTCATACCGCCTCAAATGAACCTTTTATCTAAACCTTACATGAGTTTGTATGAAATATTAGTCAAATCGGTCCAGCCATTGTAGAGTTTTAACGAGACAAAAATCGAACTATTTTTTATTTATACTTTAGACTAGCGGACGCCCGCTTGACCACTATCCGTTGGTGGAAACCGCATCAAAATCCGTTCCGTAGTTTTAAAGATCAAAGCATACATACCGACGGCAGCGACGTTGTTTTATACTATGTTATGATTATGATGAAGACAGATAATTAACAAGCATGTATAAAGCATAAAACACACTGGTCCTTCACATCCGACGTATGCCGCGTGACGTGGGAAACAGCGACACACTGGTCCTACGTCTTAGTATTAAGTCCCACGTAATAGGGGGCAAGCCTATTGCCGTCACCGGGCACACATATTATGTCAAAAATGGCCGAATGAGTCTAATAAAAAGTAGCAGCTATATGGTAATTTTGAAAATAAAAATTGAAACCCATTGCCTTGCGATGAAATGTTGATTAAAGGCAACAAAATCTTACTTACCAGCCGCTATGGCACAGCCAATTTAAGTCCTAGACGTCTCGGACTATAATTGAAATCACAATAATAATATATTAATCCCTTTCTTTGTACTGTAGGCGTAGGCGCATATCAACTGAGCCAAGATCCTTCAAATTACACACTTATGCTTGGAACTACAACAACTCTTGGTGGTATAATGGGATACAGGTAATAATTATAATTTATTTTACTTTTTAATTATTAATTTCTTTATTTTCTCCAATTGCAAAAAGCTGCTTGTAGTTACAAGACTTAAATAAATATTTTACATGAGAGCCCCTCTAACCTAACAGTTAACTTTGGGTTTTGCATTTTTGTTATCGGTGAATGTAGTTTTCGTTTTTACCCGACTGCGAAACGGAGGGTTATGTGTTTCGCACGTATATCTGTATGTATGTTTCTCTGTTCTGAATGTGAATGAGGTTTGAAAGGAAAGGTAATCTTCTCTGAGTGTCATAGGGTAGGTACTCAATTAAAACCAAAAAATTGTAAATAAAAATATATATAATTAAATAATAAAAAAATACTTACTGCACTTATGGATTTTAATTATTTGATAAATAAATAAATGGAATTGAATTGAATTAATCCATGCAGTATCCAGCAGACGCTTTTTCATTGCATGATCTACTATTTCTATCTTACAAGCTCCAGCCACCTAAACCTAAGCCGAAGATTGCTATGCTCCGTAATTCAAATGCATGAATCTTGAGCAACTTCGTGAGGATGCCGGAAATATTGACTGGGGGGCCTTGTTTGGAGCAGAGTCCGTGGAGGAAAAAGTGCAACACTTTATGTCCGCGTTGAGAGAACTATACGACAAATACGCTCCGATTAGGGCAATCAAACTTAAACATCTACCCACTCCTTGGCTGACTGACGAAATCAAGAAGACCTTGGCAAAGAAGGCAGCAGCTAAGACAAGACACAAATACCGACCGACTGACGCAAATTGGGAAAAATATGTTACGATACGAAATCACTGCAATAAGGTGTGTAGAAATGCACAACGCCAATTTATCCACAAGTCTATTGAGAACGGTGACTCATCAAAAATTTGGAAGTTTTTAAGAACCATTGGAGTTGGTAAAGCAAAACAAGAGCAGACCCCGACTTTAATTGACCTCGAAGCCCTTAACCGCCATTTCTCATCTTCGTCCAAATATGGAGGGATTACCAAAGCTGGCACTCTTCAATATCTGTCGACGCTTTCAACTCCAACCTATCCTGTCTTCACTTTCGAACAATTCACCGGCTGTGATGTTAGGAAGAGTATTATGTCTGTTACGTCAAAGGCCGTTGGCAACGACTGCATTAGTCGAAACATGATAGTTCCTATCCTAGACTCCATCCTTCCTGTCATTACTGAGATCCTGAACTATTCCATTTCCACGAGTACCTTTCCCTCCTCCTGGAAAGAAGCACAAATCACTCCCCTTCCCAAGAAACGGAATCCTTCATCTTTCTCTGAGTACCGACCCATATCCATTTTACCATTCCTTTCTAAGGTACTAGAGCGCCTTGTCCATTCACAACTCAGCTCATTCCTTCGCAAAAACTCGCTCCTAAACCCTCAACAGTCTGGTTTCCAACCTGGCCATAGTACTACCACAGCCTTAGTAAAGATAACAGACGACATTAGACTGGGCATGGAGAACGGAAAAATTACTGTCCTATCCTTACTAGATTTTAGCAACGCTTTTAACACGGTGGATTTTGAAGTTCTCCTTGCCAAACTTAGCTCTCTTAACATATCTCCAGAGGTGGTTGATTGGTTTCATAGTTACCTGTCTGGTCGCCGGCAGCGTGTTTGCGTAGAAGACTCTCTTTCTTCTTGGTGCGATATCACTGTTGGTGTGCCGCAGTGTGGCGTTTTATCTCCATTACTTTTCGGAATATTTATAAATTCTATCTCTAACAACCTTTCTTCGAGCTACCACCTTTATGCAGATGATCTTCAGATATACACATAGGCACCCCTGAGCGAACTACCGGAAGCTATAGGCATCTCATCAACAATGATCTTGAGCAGATTTGTGGTTGGAGTGTTAAAAATGGCCTTGAGGTAAATCCAACTAAAACCCAACTAATCATTATTGGTAGCCCATGGATGATTTAACGATTGGACACCTCACAGCTGCCGCAGGTACTGTTTTATGGTACTCCTATCGATGTAAGTACCAGTGTTAGGAACCTGGGAATGTATATGGACAGTACGTTATCCTGGGATGCACAAATGCGGGAGGTAAGTCGCAAAATATTTGCGTCAGCCGGGTCCTTGCGAAGATTGCGCATTTTTCTCCCTACGACTACGAAGATTACTTTGGCACAATCTCTTTTACTTCCTATACTTGACTACGCCGATATCAGCTATCTGAATCTCACCGAGGAGCAACTCAATAAGCTTGAGCGTCTTCAAAATTTTTGTATCCGGTTCATATTTGGGCTACGCAAATATGACCACCGAGTTTCGTCAAACGCTCAGGTGGCTCCCAATTCATCTTCGCCGGAACACTCACATACTATCTCTTCTATACAGCATTTTGTTTAATCCTAGCACGCCCTCTTATCTTAAAGAACGTTTCAAGTTCCTACATGATACGCATTCGTTGTCTCTGAGGTCCTCAGAGAATTTAGGATTGGTATTACCAGCGCATTCCACTAATTTCTATGGCAAATCTTTTACTGTCGAAGCCACGCGCTTGTGGAATGCCCTACCGGTGTCTATTAGACGAGCACAGTCGCTGACCTCTTTTAAGAAACTGCTAAAGGATCATTACTTAGCTGATTTATAAATATCATCACTGCATTTTATATTATTGTGATATATTTTTGCTATTGACCCGTTACTATATGGGTATTAAATTGTTACAGGTATTGTACACTACCCAGTTATCCAGTTTTCTTTATTCCTATCCATCCAAAGGTTGTCTGTAAGAAATCGCTTTAAGCGATAAGACCGCCCTTTGTACATTTTTATATTTGATACATTATTTTAGTGTAATTCGCTTTGGTGTACAATAAAGTATACTTATTATTATTATTATATCGTTTATTCATTAAAATTCTTATTTTATACATTTTTAAATAGATTTATAAAACACACAAATACATTTAAAAATATAAAAAATAGTGTCCCACCAGTAGCGGAGTAGGACCCAAACTACCGGCGGTGGAGGCTACAGACTGAGAAACCTCCTAACAATACGGCACGTTTCGAGGATAACAGCCTTCTAAATCTGACTCTTGATCCAACAATCTAACGAGAGTCTCTTGAGGTGTTGATCGAAACTCTTAGCTATTAGTCCGTTTGCCGAAACGACCATCGGGACAATGATCGTCGAGTCTACGTTCCACATGGCGGTTATCTCGAAGGACAGATCAAGGTACTTACTAAGTTTGTCCTTCTCTGCCTTAACAAGATTCTCGTCATGCGGGACGGCGACATCGACGAGCACTGCCCGACGCTGGGTCCGATCAACCAACACGATATCGGGCCTATTGGCAACAATAGTCCTGTCCGTGATGATTGATCGGTCCCAGTAGAGCAATGCACGACCATTCTCAAGAACTGGCACTGGTGTGTACTTATAGTACGGTACTTCAGACTCAATAAGGTCATATTGAAGAGCAAGTTGCTGGTGGATGATCCTGGCTACTTGATTGTGCCTATGCAAGTACTCGCTGTTAGCAAGATACGAACAACCGGAAATAATGTGGCGAAGTGATTCACCAGGACGGTGGCATGCTCGACAAATGTCGACCGTACCGTCCTTCATGATGTATTTCCGATAGTTGTTCGTCTTAATAACTTCATCTGCAATTGCACAGGCAAAACCTTCAGTTTCCCCAAAGAGGTCACCAAAACGTAGCCAGTTCACCGATGCGGGCAGGTCTACATCGGGTCCTGTTAAGACTCGGTAGAACCGCCCGTGTAGCTCCTTGCTCTTCCATACGTCCTTACGGTCTTCAGTACTAAACACCTTTGGTTTACGCCAGTTCTCGTTAGCCAAGGAAAGAGGTGTCAGGCCCTTGTCAACCATCACAACATCACAATGAATGCCACACCCATTCTGTAGGAAGTAATTCCTCAGACTGCACACTTCACGGTTATGGAGGTTCTTGGCATTTAAAAATCCTCGACCCCCCAACTTCCGTGGAATGTACAGTCTCATGACAGAAGATCGTGGGTGTAACATTCGATGCAATGTCAGTTGTTGACGGACTCGCCTATCCAGGGCGTCTAGTTCCGTTTGAGTCCACCTAAGTATGCCAAAGGAGTATAACAATAAAGGCATTACCGAACCGTTGAAAGCGCGCATTTTGTTACCGCCAGACAAAAAACTGTTAAGAACTTTTGTCAGGCGGCCAAAAAAACGTTCTTTCACCGATTTCTTAATGTCCTCTACCGCTATACCCAATGACTCTGACATACCTAGGTATCTGTATGTTTCGGTCTCGGAGAGAGATCTGAGAGTTATTATCTCAGAAAGTTGTAAATTCGGTGAATTTACAACCTTCCCCCGCTGTACATGCATAACCGCACACTTATCAACACCGAACTCCATCTTAATGGCATTACTAAAAACTTCCGTAGTTTTTAGTAATGTCACTAAATCTTGGTGCTTCAGTGTGAACAGTTTGAGGTCATCCATATACATCAGGTGAGAAATAACCTCACCCCCTCTACGAAACCGATAGCCTAGCCCTTCAGCTTCAGCAATGTGCTAAGTGGATTCAGTGCTAAACAGAACCACAATGGACTCAAACTGTCGCCCTGGAATATACCACGCTCAATCCTTATCAAGCCTTGCGGGTCAGAGGCGTGCCCACCATTACCTGGTTGACGAAGTACTGTGGTCCACTGCCCCATACACGAGACTAAGAAGGATTTAAGAGTCGGATTAATTTTATACAACTCTAAAATCCTCCTCAGCCATGAATGAGGCACCGAATCATAGGCCTTCTTGTAGTCAATCCAGGCAGTAGAGAGGGCGCCCCTACTCCGCTTGACTTGTTGGCTAATGGCCATATCAATGAGGAGTAGCTCCTTAGTACCACGAGACCCAGCCCTACATCCATTCTGAGCGTTATCTAAGATATTATTAGATACTATGTGCGAGTTTATTTTACTTCTCAGAATAGATGTAAGGAACTTGTAGATGGTAGGTAAGCAAGTGATGGGTCTATAGTTTTTAGGGTCCGTGGTACTACCTGATTTGTGGAGCAGGAAGGTGATGTCAGTGGTCATGAAAGCGGGTAAGGAACCAGACTCAAGGGCTTCTTGATACTGTGTTGCCAAGCGTTCATGCGAGCTCTGAACCCACTTTATCCAAAAGTTGTGCAATCCATCCGGCCCAGGACTTTTCCAGTTCGGGGCCGTACGAATTGCACAACTAACGTCTTCGGAGTCTATGGTAATAGACTCCATGGGTTCGATGATACTGCATTCACGCTCGATGACACGGATCCAGTAACCCTCCGAATGTTCGACGGGCACCGACCATATGTCACGCCAGAATTGATTCATGGTGTCAGCATTTGGCAGTTGTCCGTCGCTCAAACGTTGTCCAGTTCCCTCCCACTCTCGGTACACCTTCCTTTGGTCACTTTGGAAAATGCGATTCTGCCAGTATCTATTTACACGCTCTCTATAACGACGGATACGGCTTGCCCATGCATACACTTTCTGTTTCAGAAAGTCAATACGTTCCGTGACATTGGCGAAGTGTTGCTGGGGACGAATACCGGTCCCAGCAAATGCCTGAGTCACGAAACGCATGACCCGGGGACGACTATTTCCCCGGCTGAAAGAGATAAGCTTTGCAATGAGATTCCTAAATGTGCCGATACGTCGCTGGATTCTTGCCTGCCATACGGGAACACCATCCGGTCGCAGTGCACGGTTAACTTCGGGGAATTTAACGCGTGCAACACGACAAGCGGCAATAGCTCCACAGTAAAGAATCGAGTGAGTATCAAGCAAATCACTGCTAGTCCGTAAGTACGGCTCTAGCAATGCATTCAGGGCTCCCATCAACGCCAGATTTCGTTTATGCATTGGCAAGCGTGGTAGCCGCGGTCTAGAATTAGGTATAAACCTATACTGCGAGATCACATCTTCCAAAGTACTCCTCAATTGCTCGCTTACCTGGATAGATGTATCACTCGTATCATTTCCCGCGTCGGGTGCGGACTCTGCTAACGTCGCACTTGTAGCAACCGTCTGTGTCACAGGTGACGGTGCTCTCGTTGACACTGGAGCTGTACGAGTAGATAATACTTCCAGGCGTAGTCGATCAAGCACAGATTGATCCAACAACTTACATCGTTGGATAGCCCGCACTTGATCCGATAGTCGTTGGACGGCAACAGTCATTGTTGGTTCAAGAGCCTGAAACAACGGAAGCATCCTTGAACGGTACGCAGTCAGGTTGGTTTCCCCATCTGTAGCCTCATAATATGCCCGCATGACGTTTTCATTGATGGATGAAGTCCATCGCATGCGGTGCACAATACCACCGGTAGTGGGGACCCTACTCGAAGCTGGTAGGCTTCGGGGCCCCAAACTGCTCGGTGGCCGGCCTCTCCCTCGCCGGCGTACAGGTGTTGGCGACGTCGGCGGAGAGAAATACTCGTCACTTGAAGAGCTCGACGCCTCAGCGAGCACCTGTGTCAGCGATGTGCGGTCCGGTGCCTGCGAGGTGGAGTTTAGTGACGAGTCCGGGGGTGGTATTTGCGCATTTTTGCTCCTGGCTCTTGTTAGCATCGGTATTCATCAGTATCATTATCCAATTTCTTGAGTCGTAATATTATTGTTTGTATGTTTGACGATTGACACGTCATGTCAAATCGCTTTTTCATTTTTATAGAATAATTTGATTTATTGTTGTAATAACTTGTGAAATGATTTATTTATAAACTTATTGGTATGTATTTAAAAATCTGTAAGTAATGGTATAAATTTCGGCAAGATTATGCTGATAAAAATTTTAAAATAATTTGCGGATAAAAATGACGTATGAACAGATGTCGAGGGTTGCCAGGTTCAATTATTATTATTATTTCGTTTATTCCTTTACATTCTTATTTCATACATTTTTAAATACATTTATAAAAAAAAAGAAACAAATACATTTAAAAATATAAAAAATAGTGACCCACCAGTAGCGGAGTAGGACCCAAACTACCGGCGGTGGAGGCTACAGACTAAGAAACCTCCTAACAATACGGCACGTGTCGAGGATAACAGCCTTCTGAATCTGACTCTTGATCCAACAATCTAACGAGAGTCTCTTGAGATGTTGATCGAGACTCTTCGCTATTAATCCGTTTGCCGAAACGACCACCGGGACAATGATCGTCGAGTCTACGTCCCACATGGCGGTTATCTCGAAGGACAGATCGAGGTACTTACTAAGTTTGTCCTTCTCTGCCTTCACGAGATTCTCGTCATGCGGGACGGCGATGTCGACGAGCACTGCCCGACGCTGAGTCCGATCAACCAACACGATATCGGGCCTATTGGCAACAATAGTCCTGTCCGTGATGATTGATCGGTCCCAGTAGAGCAATGCACGACCATTCTCAAGAACTGGCACTGGTGTGTACTTATAGTACGGTACTTCAAACTCAATAAGGCCATATTGAAGAGCAAGTTGCTGGTGGATGATCTTGGCTACTTGATTGTGCCTATGCAAGTACTCGGTGTTAGCAAGATACGAACAACCGGAAATAATATGGCGAAGTGATTCACCAGGACGGTGGCATGCTCGACAAATGTCGACCGTACCGTCCTTCATGATGTATTTCCGATAGTTGTTCGTCTTGATAACCTCATCTGCAATTGCACAGGCAAAACCTTCAGTTTCCCCAAAGAGGTCACCAAAACGCAGCCAGTTCACCGATGCGAGCAGGTCTACGTCGGGTCCTGTTAAGACCCGGTAGAACCGCCCGTGTAGCTCCTTACTCTTCCATACGTCCCTACGGTCTTCAGTACCTAGTACCTTTGGTTTACGCCAGTTCTCGTTAGCCAAGGAAAGAGGTGTCAGGCCCTTGTCAACCATCACGACATCGCAATGAATGTCACACCCGTTCTGTAGAAAGTAATCTCTCAGACTGCACACTTCACGGTTGTGGAGGTTCTTGGCATTCAAAAATCCCCGACCCCCCCACTTCCGTGGAATGTACAGTCTCATGACAGATGATCGTGGGTGTAACATTCGATGCAATGTGAGTTGTTGACGGACTCGCCTATCCAGGGCGTCTAGTTCCGTTTGAGTCCACCTAAGTATGCCAAAGGAGTATAACAATAAAGGTATCACCCAACCATTGAAAGCCCGCATTTTATTACCACCGGACAAAGAACTGTTAAGAACTTTTGTCAGGCGGCCAAAAAAACGTTCTTTCACCGATTTCTTGATATCCTCTACCGCTATACCCAATGACTCTGATATACCAAGGTATTTGTATGTTTCGGTCTCGGAGAGAGATCTGAGAGTTATTATCTCAGAAAGTTGTAAATTCGGTGAATTTACAACCTTCCCCCGTTGTACATGCATAACCGCACACTTATCAACACCGAACTCCATCTTAATGGCATTACTAAAAACTTCCGTAGTTTTTAATAATGTCACTAAATCTTGGTGCTTCAGTGTGAACAGTTTGAGGTCATCCATGTACATCAGGTGAGATAGAACCTCACCCCCCTCTACGAAACCGATAGCCTAGCCCTGAATCCTTCAGCAATGTGCTAAGTGGATTCAGTGCTAAACAAAACCACAATGGACTCAAACTGTCGCCCTGGAATATACCACGCTCTATCCTTATCAAGCCTTGCGGGTCAGAGGCGTGCCCACCACTACCTGGTTGACGAAGGACTGTGGTCCACTGTCCCATACACGAGACTAAGAAGGATTTAAGAGTCGGATTAATTTTATACAACTCTAAAATCCTCCTCAGCCATGAATGAGGCACCGAATCATAGGCCTTCTTGTAGTCAATCCAGGCAGTAGAGAGGGCGCCCCTACTCCGCTTGACTTGTTGGCTAATGGCCATATCAATGAGGAGTAGCTCCTTAGTACCACGAGACCCAGCCCTACATCCATTCTGAGCGTTATCTAAGATATTATTAGATACTATGTGCGAGTTTATTTTACTTCTCAGAATAGATGTAAGGAGCTTGTAGATGGTAGGTAAGCAAGTGATGGGTCTATAGTTTTTAGGTTCCGTGGTACTACCTGATTTATGGAGCAGGAAGGTGATGCCAGTGGTCATGAAAGCGGGTAAGGAACCAGACTCAAGGGCTTCTTGATACTGTGTTGCCAAGCGTTCATGCGAGCTCTGAACCCACTTTATCCAAAAGTTGTGCAATCCATCCGGCCCAGGACTTTTCCAGTTCGGGGTCGTACGCATTGCACAACTAACGTCTTCGGAGTCTATGGTAATAGATTCCATGGGTTCGATGATACTGCATTCACGCTCGACGACACGGATCCAGTCGCCCTCCGAATGTTCGACGGGCACCGACCATAAGTCACGCCAAAATTGATTCATGGCGTGAGCATCTGGCAGTTGTTCGTCGTTCAAACGTTGTCCAGTTCCCTCCCACTCTCGGTACACCTTCCTTTGGTCACTTTGGAAGATGCGATTCTGCCAGTATCTATTTACATGCTCTCTATAACGACGGATACGGCTTGCCCATGCATACACTTTCTGTTTCAGAAAGTCAATACGTTCCGTGATATTGGCTAAGTATTGCTGGGGACGAATACCGGTCTCAGCAAATGCCTGAGTCACGAAACGCATGACCCGGGGACGACTATTTCCCCGGCTGAAAGAGATAAGCTTTGCAATGAGAGTCCTAAATGTGCCGATACGTCGCTCGATTCTTGCCTGCCATACGGGAACACCATCCGGTCGTGGTGCACGGTTAGCTTCGGGGAATTTAACGCGTGCAACACGACAAGCGGCAATGGCTCCACAGTAAAGAATCGAGTGAGTATCAAGCAAATCACTGCTAGTCCGTAAGTACGGCTCTAGCAATGCATTCAGGGCTCCCATCAACGCCAGATTTCGTTTATGCATTGGCAAGCGTGGTAGCCGCGGTCTAGAATTAGGTATAAACCTATACTGCGAGATCACATCTTCCAAAGTACTCCTCAATTGCTCGCTTACCTGGATAGATGTATCACTCGTATCATTTCCCGCGTCGGGTGCGGGCGTCGCTAACGTCACAGTTGTAGCAACCGTCTGTGTCACAGGTGACGGTGCTCTCGTTGACACTGGAGCTGTACGAGTAGATAATACTTCCAGGCGTAGTCGATCAAGCACAGATTGATCCAACAACTTACATCGTTGGATAGCCCGCACTTGATCCGATAGCCGTTGGACGGCAACGGTCATTGTTGGTTCAAGAGCCTGAAACAAAGGAAGCATCCTTGAACGGTACGCAGTCAGGTTGGTTTCCCCATCTGTGGCCTCATAATATGCCCGCATGACGTTTTCATTGATGGATGAAGTCCATCGCATGCGGTGCACAATACCACCGGTAGTGGGGACCCTACTCGAAGCTGGTAGGCTTCGGGGCCCCAAACTGCTCGGCGGCCGGCCTCTCCCTCGCCGGCGTACAGGTGTTGGCGACGTCGGTGGAGAGAAATACTCGTCACTTGAAGAGCTCGACGCCTCAGCGAGCACCTGTGTCGGCGATGTGCGGTCCGGTGCCTGCGAGGCGGAGTTTAGTGACGAGTCCGGGGGTGTTAGTTGCGCATTTCTGCTTCTGGCTCTTGTTTGCATCTCAATCACTTCATTTTGAATTTAGCCATAATATTGTTGATATTTTCGTAGGTATTCATATGACATGTGTCAAATCTTCTATGTTAATTTTGTAGACTTTGTTTATTGTTATAAAATAGTATAAAATCCTTTATTTATTGACTTTTTGCTTATATTAATTTGGTATCTGAAGTAATTGTATAAATTTAGGCAATAATATGTAAATAAAAATATTAAAATATTTTAAGAATGAAAATGATGTATGAGATGTTCAGAGTTGCCAGTTTGTATTTATTTTATTATTATTATTATTAATCAGATATTTAACTAAAAGTAGGTGGGACTCAAATATCAGTTTAAACAGATGCAAACTGAGTCCTGCCTGCTTATAGTTAAATATCTAGTTAATTCAATTCAATTCCATTTATTTACTACTACTAGTACGGTGTCTCGCGCCGCATAATGCCATAGGTTTTGGCCTATAAGTTTTGACCTCTTAGGGCTAGGTCAAATTTTCGTTTTTTTGGCTGGCCTCCAGATCGAGGGCTATCCCTATGGATAGCCCTCGATCATTGTCGACACAGATGGGCATTGTACATACGTACCACGCGCTCATTGTCTAGTTGTAGCTACGTCAAGCCGTAGCGTTGGGACACGTTTGTTTCGATTTGAAATGTCTTTTTAAATGTTTTGATGATTTTTTTTTCTTCTTAGTAGGTCGCCATATATCGAAACGGGTTCTGGTCGACCAGCTGATGGCGCTGGCTTCGGGTTGATATAACCCTTACGTAACACCCGGTATAGATCTCTGACTAAGTGCAGTCGGGTTTTTTTTATTATTTAATTATATTTTTTTTCACTAAATGCAATGACATGGTTCCTAAGAACATATTATCTTCGATGACTTATAGTATCAGACTTTCCCATACTGACCCTTTTAAATGTTACACCCATAGATATAAATAATATTTTTAATTTCAGGTACTACAATGGCAGAAAGTTTATGCCAGCCGGTCTTGTTTTCTGTTTATCTGTCGGCATGCTCGCCAAATTATTGACCAAAAATGTTGGTTCCAAAGCTATATCCACGAAAATTGGATAAAGAACGCTACCGTTGACAGGTATCACAAGATGGCGTCCACAAACAAGAAAGACATAGTTATATCCTTTTGTCTAGTAATTTGGAAGGGATTTTAACTTACAATTACAAGGAGTTCTGCTCTATAAGCACGGCAGTGTCTACATAAGTCTATAACCAATGATGTCACAGAAAACATCTATCATGTGACAAACCTTTTTTTGACGTGACAACGTCTTATAATTCGATGGAGCCGGCTGCACGCACGAAAAAACATGACGTCATGCGGCGTTACCTCGCTCTGAGGCGTTCCATTTAAGGCTTGAAGTGCAAGCGAGAGCGCGGAACATGCGACAAAAAGGCACAATCGGCCTCCGCGTTCGGTAGTTATGACGTTGTCACGTTCAACTATCATCAGTAAACCGACTTTACAGACAACCGATTTTTTTAATTACCTATTATTGTCTTTGGTTATCGACAAACTTTTCTGAGTGCCATGCTAAGACGGCAGTCCTTGATTTTGCTTTTTGATTTAATGATCCACCGCTGTGTGACTGACAGCTATTGTTTGTGGCGCCAATTTCAACGGTAGCTCTACTCTGCTCTATTAGTTTATAAGAATTCGTCTATGTAGGGAGTGAGTTTTTTTGGTCTTTGCGGGTTAAATACAATGTAGTTGTTTAAGTATATTTTACCATACGTAATTTGTATTATAAGAATAACCTCTGAACAGAACGAATTAACTTTAGATAGTAAAAAAAGTTAATTATTTTAAAATTCGAAGGTCCATTTCTTTCGTAATTATTTTTGAAACATTATCAAGACAACTAATTCGTTTAAAAATAAAGCAATATTTTGAACGGAAAGGATGTACCTACCCATAGATGTCTATGTAACATGAATATGGTTCAAGAGTACGATTACATACGTTTTTCTTGTATATTTTGATTTTTTGATATATTATAAATATGTTCATTCATTATAATATTGTTTTACAGTTGCTTTTTGTTTGTGTTCAATATCAATTAATTTCATTAAAGTCTGTTGTTAAATAATAATTTTATTTAGTATGTAGTAGTTTTTTTTATAAACGACCAATAAATGGTGTCGGGAAGCTATGGTTTTATTTACGACTACTTTGTTATTTACTATTATTGATAGTTTTCTCGTTACCGATTCCCGTGGGAACTCATTAATGGGATAAAAAGTAGCCTATGTCCCTCTGGTACAATGCAGCTACATATCAGTGAAAGAACTTTCAAAACCGGTTCAGCAGTCACGGAGTCTATTCAATGAGAACAATAAACTAGTTGATTCAAGTGAACACAAAGTCCACTAAACTCCATGATGGTTTTTTTAATGGAGGTTCTGGACAAAGGGGTGTCAAGGTTCCAATTCCGATGGGAACACATTGCTGTATATAAACCCTATGTTTAATCCTTATAGCAACAACTATCTGCCAGTGAAACTCCTGTTAAAATCGGTTTAGCCGTTTCCAAGATAAGCCGGAACAAACAGTTGGATCTACATATAGGTAGCGTGACGGTGAAGAAACAAACAGCAAAACTTTCACATTTATTATTTATTAGAGTAACACATAATCCCCGAGAGGGTAAGCAAAAGTGCACCCACAATTTTTTTGTAAGTGACTTATGTTACATTACATACCTATCTAGATATAATCTCAGCAGACTGAGCACGTTTAGGATGTTTCCTCCATTAAGCTCCTCAATGATAATTCTACGAGAAGGTTATACTTGCGAAGGAGGCGGCCGAACGCTGCAGACTCATTTAGTCTTATCGGGGATCTGTCTGAGGACGACTAGCCACCCACCCGTCGTCCTTACAGAAGCAGGCTAGAAGGAACCCTGGAAATTGTGTCCCTTCGTCCAGCATACTCACCATGGAATCCTGATATTTCATGAATGCCAAAAAATAGTGCTGAAATAGTGCTAATTAGTGCCCAAAGGAAAAAAATAGTGCTCTTATACTTAAGAAATTACAGCCATAGTTCGATAAGTATGCTGGACGAAGGTTTCGCCCAGCATACTCACCTCCGTTTGTGGAATCTGTGTACGCTTCAACCATAATTCATACTTAAAAAAATTGTGCCCAAATAGTGCCAAATGGTGCCCAAAAAGAAAAAACGGTGCTCTAATAACTCCGAAGTTATAGGCTTCGTTGAGTATGCTGGGCGTAGAACCTACGCGAATACCGAACGAGCTATAGGTACAATTTACGGCTTAAAATTGTGCTTGAAATAGTGCCCAATATCAGTCCAATTTTCGCTTGACTTTTGACCTAGAAAACCATTAAATTTAATTGTAAACTTCTACATACTAACGTTAAAAGATACAATCGTTCACACATGTTTATTTACGAGGTTATATATAAAGGTTATATATAAGATATTAAAAATTCTTGTTGTGGGCGGGTATGTGATTGGGAATAATTGTGGTATTTTCTCACATATCAAAAACTGTCGATTAAATGCTAATTTAATTTATTTTAATTTTTACTAATATTTTTTTTTTATAAATAAATGAAATTGTAAGCGTAAATGAAATCTACTCGTATTACTTCACTGCTTGTAGGGTGAAATATTTCCCAAAAAAATGTCTGGGCACTAATAGTCTATTGCAGCCAATAAAATTAATAATATAGGTACCTACCTATTTTATTAATTTTAGATCTATTTGAGATCTTGAAAATTTGTAAAAAGGAAATACGTAAGAGGTCACACTATTAGTTTTTGTCTGGGTAAAATTCTAAAGAGAATTATACATTATCCACCAGACCCGGGAATCGAACCCGAAACCTCGAGCGTGGCAGTCCGTACATAGTACCATTGTGCCACCGAGGTAGTCCTTAAAAGAACTTAAAAAAACAACATGTTAAAACCAGAGTGGAAAAAAGACAATTTATCAAATTCAATTATTTTCTATATTTTTTTTTCATAAAATTTTACAATTTTAGAGGAAATCTGTAGAGATTTTATACATAAATAGTAAAATAAAATAAATAGTCACTGTAACGGCAAGTTTCATTGCTGTTCATAATTTTTTTAAGGAAGAATGTCTACAATAAGGTTTTTATATTATTGGTAACTTTAGGTATTGAAGAGCTGTCATTTCATATTTCAGTCATCGTAAAGTATGTAAATTCATATAAAACAAAGATACCAATCACGATTTCCGGCAAAAATTATGTAAAATTACTTAAAAATAGAGTATACCTTATTCAGAAAACCGCGAACCAGTCGCTCTTGAAGTCAGTTTTTTAAACAAAAAATAAAAGAAATACATCTTACATAGTTTAGCGTTTCTTAATAATTAGGTACTGTATAAAAGGCACTTTGTGGCAGTTTCTTTTATGTAACATTGTTGATATTTCTAGGCAGTCGATAAAATTAATTCAACCGATTGTTAATCGATTCGAAATCGGCAACTCATAATCGTCTAAACGTGTCAAAAATGTATAACCTAGACATCGGTTAGGTACTTATAATCGACTAAACATGTCAAATATTTATAACCTACTGTACTTAATAGTTCATTAATAGTAACACAATCACATTATAATATCACTCACAGAACTGCGATCGACACTTTTGTAAAGTATTGTCCTCGAACGCATTAATTTTTGCACACACAAGACGCACACTACCGCATTAACCGTTATAAATTCGGAATAATATCAAGCAAAAATATTGTATCTGCTTGTTTTTATTACAATGACTTAAAAATATTCTATGCATAGGATCGAGTATTTTGTGAACAAAGGTGATAAATATAAAATTATTATTACACATACTAAACTTGTTCAATAACGGTAGTGTTTAACAATCTGTATTATATAGGCTGGATCGCGACTATCCTATGCATTGTGACGTTAGGCCTGTTGGGATTCATGGAACTCAGATGAAGGCTCTCGGGTCAACATGGGAAGTCACGGTCTCCAGCTGTGGCAGTCTTCAAAGCTCAGCTCTCACTAATTGCTAATGGCGGCTGCTGGAATTTAAAACGCAATTCGTTATTTTTTTGTAGGTATAAGGTGCTATTGTAGATTTGCTATGAAACATTGCAGCGCATTTCGAGTTAGAATGTTTCAGAAAATCAGTCGAGCAAGGAAAATATTCAACAGATGTCAAGCTTACCAAATAGAAGATGGTTTTCATTCTAAGGAAAGATGGTTATGAAAATAATATTGGTAAGTAGTACAGAAAGTAACACATTAATTTTACGTATATGTAGTAATACATAAAGCCAAAGACGACCCCATGGAAAAATAACTAGTTAGGTATATTATCACATATCCAGTGGCATTTTACGATAAAAATAAGATAAGTTAAATTATATTTTTGTATTTCAAAGCAATGAGTTTTGCTTAAACTATTCTTAAAATATTAAGAAAGAAATTATAAATAGATCACAAAAACTGATGTCATCGGCGGGATTCGAACCCACGGCCTTTCCCTAACAGGGGGACTGCAGTTGGCAGAGCATGCTGTCAGTTTTTGTGATCTATTTATAATTTCTTTCTTAATATTTTAAGTTAAATTATTATAAATAACACACAAAACACAAATACTAAAGTAGTGGACTATGAAAGTAGGGTGGTTTCAATGCTTATTGACTAGAAAATGTTGTTTTGTATAAACTAAGTATAGGTACAATAGCATAGCAGAAATTTTGAGTCTGTCAGATGTATTTCAGTGCAGAATTCAAATTAAAGTGTAAGAAAGAGGTACAGAGAGCACATTCCAAACCTTCTGATAGTATTCTTAGTTCTCATTTTGCTTCATTTGACTGTGGATTATAGGGGTTATATTAAGGTATACATGAAATAAAGGGATTTATAAATATGTTTAAAAGAAACAGAATGTTTATAAATTTCTTAAGGTAATATTCCACGTATGTCCATACGGTGTTGTGAATATAGTTTGGAAATGGTTAACATAAAAAAAAATTAGATAAATCACATTCAAGTTAGATACAATAAAGTGTAAAGAGCACAAGTTTATAAGAAAGGAATTTTCATGCTATCGGCGCTTTTATGGGACTGAACTTCTTTAGAGTTGCCACCTAATACTGCAATATTTCAAACATCGCATCCAATTATTCCGCTGGCCAACTATTAATGAGTGTTTTCATGTAATTCTTTATGGAGAAGGTGGCATCTCTAGATGTGATCATGTATATAGTATGACTGTGAAAGAAGACCGGTGCAAACATGAAATAATGATCTTCATCCAATCTTACCAAAAATCAAGCTAGTGTCGAAAAGTGTCGCCGCTCGTTAAGTTTCTGTGATATGAGAAACCTAACCTCGCTGGTTCTATTTGAATTTGCTGCGAATTCGCATCAGGTCTTATAGAATTATCCTGTGCCTTTGGTTGGGAGTAATAAGTCCCTATTTTAAACCCGGGCTTTGAATCCTTATCTTGATACGGGCTTTTAGTTGTAGGCCTTCTGAAAAAGCTATCAAAATCTTCTTTGGAATAAAATCCTTTTTTGTCCGTATTCCTACTTGGTCTTGTTGTGAAATCTTTGAAATCGTATGGACTTTTTGTTGTTGTGATTGAGTATTTATTGACCAGTGGCGGATGTGTCACAGAAGTGGTAGTCGATGTAGTTGTACTAGGTGTTGTAGACGATTCTGTGTAGAATTTGTATTTTCTTGTCGTGAATACGAAGAATGGTTTCTTTGTTGTTTTTATTGTTGTTGTTGTTGTTGTTGTTGTGTGTTCTGTGGTAGGTTGTTGCGCCGTTGTGCTAGGTACGTAAGCTTGTGTTGTCCCATCGTTACTATGTGTTAAAAAATATATTCTATAATTAGTTTCGTGTGCTCATGATTGTACCACACTGACGGAAATGAGAATGTGTTGGTTTCTCATTTCAGTGTCAGTATTGTGATATATTTCAGTTTATCTTTATTTCATGTATGTACAGGGAAAAAAATGTTGAAGTAAACCTAAATAATAGCTTAAAAGGCGAACGCATTTACTGACATATTTTTACTACAAACTATACAAACCAAATGCACCATATCGTTTGTAAAATATCTACTATATTTTTACCAATACTAATACATCCACAATTATAACTATAATAAGTAAATTATTAATGAAGTGTACCTTAGTATAAAGTTATTAGTTATCGCTGACAAAAAACGGTATTTGAACATGTACATACCTAGTGATGTTACCGAAGAACGGACTCGTTTCTGGTCGAACGTAGCTTGGCGTGTGTTGCGAGTAATCCGGAATTATGTTTTCGTGTTCTGTTATACACCGGCCGTTTATACAATACTAGAAAAAATACACCATCAGGTTGAATATTGACAAGACAAGCACTACATTTTTTATGCAAAAGAAATAGGTACTAGCAAGCAACTTTATTCATATAAATAAATACGTATTCCATTTAACAGTCATGTGGGTTGACTTCATTGCAAGTTAGATAATGAAATTATGTAACTGTTCGTCATGCTAAAAATGTTTTTTCTAAAATTGAAGTTACTTAATTACTTCTTAAATCTGCCAGTGAAAGTCCGGTTAAAATCGGTTCAGCTGTTTCAGAGATTAGCCGAAACAACAGATGACAAAAAATAAAATAAAAATAAACTCATAGCTCATAGGTATATGCTTTACCTGTCCATCACCACAAGGCGACCCCTCAGCTGCTGGTCTGTACGCGACACAATAACCACTTGCTGCGTCGAAGCAAAACAATTGTGCACAAACGCGCTCATCCTTGAAACATGCGCTGAAAAAGTAAAATTATATACTTACCAAAAGTGGTAAGTTCAGAAATTTCCCGGTTTAGGCAACGTTACCTTAACATTTTCGGGATGTTATTCTTACCTAAATACCTACTGATAACTAAATGAAATGTATTATACTGTTACCTCGTCCCTCTGTCTTTCCGACATTGCGCGTCTAATGTCAGAAGTCGTCCTGGTAGTACGCGTGGTAATGAGTCGTCTTCGTGTGGAGAGTTATAAAGACACGTCGCAGTGTCTCCGCTGAAAATAAAAGCATGCAATGCAAATATTGATGTCTCCATAAACGTATAAATAAAAAAAATCAGACATTGGAAAATTTAATTACTTCAAGAAGTGATGGAAGCTCTGTACACTGCAAGGTGACCATCTGAAACCTTTTTCTGTATGTCTCAAATCAGACATGATGAAACCATCTTCCCACCGACACTTTTCAGCACCGGGTCCTCCTAGATAGGATGGAGGTGGACTGCCATCGTGAACGGCACCTAATCTGTAATTTGATAACTGACGTTTAATATCGTTGGGAAAGAATCATTTATATGTAATTAGCGCCTAACACCTTAGTTTTTACGATTTTAAGATTTATAAAAATGTTTTTTGTTTGTTCACGTTGAACGTGTGCACATAGGGCGTTTTGGACCGTACTAATTTAATTTTATAAAATATGATAATTATTAAGGTTTGAATAAATATTTTACAAGTCAAGTTAACGTCACTTACAAATGTCCTACTTCATGAGCTGCTACGATAATCCCAGAGAAACCACCAGTATCTTCAATGATGGCGACAGAGTTTACCTTTTCTAATCTCTTATTCACGACACAAGCGCCACCGACGTACGCGAACCCTTTACACATTAGTAAAATTATGCATGAGAAGATAGATAACAAAGGTATACCAAGACAACCTCTGTTTATATGAAAAGTATCTTTTATATCTAAAAGTGTATAGCTTATTTTTTAATTAGCACGTCTAATAAATAGCATTGGAAAATGTAAAAGAAGGTTTAAGGTAGAATTTTTTCTAGAATATTTAACTGGAACTCGTTTAGGCGATGATCTGCTGAGCAAAATGTAGTTAGAATCAGGATTGTGTTAGGAATTTTGGTTGGATATAGATAATTTGACATGATAGTACTTACAATAAGTTGATCCATGATTCTATGTAGGAATAAATCAAATTCTAGTTGAGTAGATATTAAAGAGCAGTAGGTAGGTATTTAGAGTAAGTGCAATAACACTTATAATTTTTAATAGAAAATTCAATAGGTATCATTATCCACAACCATTGTCATAGTGCAAAGCGAACTCCTCAAATACTTTTCGCGCCTCCTTTAATAATATTTGTGCTAGTGACAGTTTAGTGTTAAGTGCGACAAATAGAAATAAATATAGTCATGCATAAACATATTACTATTATACATCTAATATTTCATTATAAAATATATTAATGTTAGATATTATGTAATTATTTTACTACCATACTATTAAATGCTCCAGAAATAATAAGCAAGAAATTAAAATAGAATTAGTTTTTGTGAATTGAAGATACGATTATTCGCATATTTTTACCGATGACCTTTACTTTGTCAGTACGTAAAGTAAGCATAAATAAATGGCATGTAGATAATGTTATTTTATTTGACTTTAACCCTTCAAAAACAAAATGAAATTCGATTAAAATTTAAATTAAAGTCAAGATCATGCTATTATTTTAATTAAGAAAGCAGTTACATGCCTAAGTTTCTACTTTAATAATTTACGTACATACTCTTATTTTTTTCGTTTTAAATGACGATGAACTCTGATAGAATCTAAAAAATAATACAATATGAGAATACAGATGCTATAACTAATACTGAAGAAGCATCGCACCTTGATCGTACAGGTGACCCAATGATTGATAAATAATACTGGAAACGACTACATATAAATAAACGAAGAAGAAAAAATATATTTACAATATCGAATCTAAATACCTAAAATGATGCATATACAAAGATTTACCATCTAACTAGAAGGAAAATGCAGAAAAGACAGTATATTATTCACAAGGTGCGAATTATTTCATCACGGATTCGGGTAAAGGTAGAATAAAGTAAATGGTTCATAGTGAAATTATTGTGAACAGAGAGGTGTGGGACTTCGATGGAAAAGGCGTGCTATTTGAGAATATTGATATTTTTGTAACACGCCTACCTGCTGTCCCTCTATTGCACGCTTCGTTCGGATATTGTCTTCTGCACATGTCTAGTCTGAAATTGTATGCAAAGAATATAACTCAATAAGATTCTACAAAATGACTGGTATTTTACATAGTGTAATAGTTTACCGCAATTTTTACAAAAGAATCAAAGAAACCTACGTCTATCACATAGAAAAAACGCCATCGTGTGCAAGCGACCATGTAACGTATTGCAATAATTTTGTAAGACATATTCAGCGCCGTTACCAAATCCTTTACCTTATAAATAAAAATAATGAAGCAAATTATAATTTCACTTGTAAGCTCTGTTAATTGCGCGCCGTTTGTCAATACCATCATATAACCTGGTTTTAAAATTTAATTTACCAGCGGTGCCTTTTGTACAGCGACCACCCTTGCGTCGACGGCACATGTCATACCTGTTGGTCAAATTAGTTTGGGCGTTTTCAGATTCAATCTAGACCCACACCTTGGTCGGACTTAGGAACTAAAGTAATGTAAAATTCTATTGATTCTTTGAATAATGGCGCTAAATTAAGACTAGTCAAGTGAATAGTGGTTTTACTTACCTGACAACACTCTATCGTCCTTTCAACGATGTAGGTACGTACAGAAAATAAATTAACATATGAATATTTCTGTAAGTTATCTATAGTTACACTGTATTTTATTAACAAATATGTTGACATTCAGAAAGCCCTAACTAAACGATTGACTGAAGTAGGAGAAATATAGCTTCTGACAATGTGACCATTTCTGATAGACAATTTTGTAAGGCAATATTTATAAATAAAAAAATCATACAACAAACTCGAAATAGGGCTCTTGAAACATAAAATGGTGATACCGAATAAAATGGTGATACCGATTGTCAGTCATTTAGTTTTATATAAATTAGTATAATTAATTATAAACATTCCAACTCACTTAGTGATGGCAACAGCGATGTCATATACAGGCAAACGTCGTTCCCTGAAGAGATACTTGCCCATGTCAGTGAGTGCTGCCGCAGAATCGATAGCGTCGCGTCCTACTCGATTCCTTTCTAAGTACGGAGTAGCATCCCGGCCCTAAAACATAATATTAGTATCATAGTCATAGAATCCTAAACATAATACCTAGGATTACCTAGATACAATTTTGATAAGATTTTTTTTTAACTACACGTTGTTTTAGCTATGATGATCCAATGAACCTTTTATTTAGATTTATTTAAAATAGTCTCACTATTAAGTTTTATATGAAAACTCTTAACATACCGCACAATTTAGCATCGAATTTAAATTAAAGCATAATGAGCAAGATATAAAGATTAAAATTTTGTAACTCGCTAACTTTCCTAACCTTGAATTAGCACTTTTTTGTAACATTTCATAAGCTAGTAACATAACTTGTTTGGCTGTTGGCTACGTCAAACCACCTTGTGTGCTGTTTTCAGTATAATGTAATAAATTCTCATGATTTTACCTACTTAAACCATAACAATCAATTAAGCAACAGTCATCTCATTAAAACTGCAGGTGTTGTAAATTTATACAAATTGATTCCATGTGGTAACATAATATAACCAGTTCAGCTTTTATCATTCGTTTATAATATAAGATTTTCTATGATAATGATACAATATAACTTTTTGAACATCGACGTGTTTGTGTAAATATAATTTAGTTGTTTGATTTACTCTATTATTATCGTTATAAATCATTAACCTGTCCGTGTTTGTCAACCATGTGTGACGGGCTTATTTTATAAAAAACTTATTTGTATTTTTGGAAAATTAATTTTAGTCGATTACATACTCAGACAACACTATTATACTAACACAAGACTTCGGACATCCCTAAAACTAAAAAAAAAAATGTTAATGTCATAATCAAAATAATAATCATTATCAAAGTGACAAAATATAAATAGATCGCGAAGGCGGGATTTTAAATTTTTAATTTATTTGTGAACTTTTGCGAGTAAAAAGTTAGAAACTGTTTAACATTTCACAATGGCTGGAGAAGCAGTATTAAAATATTTAACGGATACTAATCGACCATATTCATGTGCAGATGTTACTGTGAACTTGCGCGGCGCTTTTTCTAAAGGCGTCATACAGAAAACTTTAGATTCACTAAGCGAAGCAGGAAGCATAAGGTGTAAATTATATGGAAAGCAAAAGGTTTATGCTGCTATACAGTTGGATAGTGGTCCAGATGACGGTGATGTTGTAGGTAATATTATTGTGGATCAAGTTTGCATGCCGATGTCACTATAAAGATTTTACTATTCAGTTACAACTTGACTCTACCAAGTTCTAACTGTATTTATAGGTCCTTTTATTTTTTGTACATTTGTCGGCGACAAAGCCACATAAATTATTGCATGCCATAATATCGAATCTATACCTATAACAGATATAGACCTATAACATCCTATGTAACCCATATTTGCAGTGATGAATCAATAAATAAATAATATTACATAAGTACATTTATTGTTTTAGACTATGACACAAAAATAAAATCTACAACTCAAGAATTAACTGAAAAAAGTAGCACTTTAAAGAACACAGAGGGAAATTTAAAAGTTCTTTTGTCTACGCCAACAACTGATACTGCCAAAACACAAATAGACGACATAAAAAAACGAAACGAGACTTATGAAACCAAGCTAGAAATATTGAGAAATTCCACTGAAGTTATAAGTGCTGATGAGAAGAAAATTTTACTTCAAGACCATGAAAAGTTACTAAAAGAATATAGGTAGGTAACTAGCTCATTACCGTGGCTCCGCCCGCGTGGCATAGGTTTCTCATTACCAATTCCCACAGGAGCACATTCATCAATCACCGAGCCTTTTCCCAACGCAGCTGGGGCTAGCTTTTCAGTCTAACTGCGATTTGGCTGAATTTCGATATTTTCCATGGAGCGACTGCCATCTGACAACGGACAACCGTGGGCGATATTGAAGTACTGTAGTTAGACCAGTCGGATTTTCGATTAAGGGGTCCAACTACCCCTAACGACTGCCATAGATGGTCGTATGACGACAAAGACCAGCGGCTCGTTATGCTCACCGAGGCACGGACGGGTCTCAATGTTTTAAGAAATGGTCACCCATCCTAAGACCGGCCTGACTATATGTTGCTTAACCATTGCAATGTGTTAATATTGTCGGTTACCACTAGACCACAAGCCCCACATTACCAGGATAAACAGTAGCTAGGTAAAATCATTTTCTAAATCAGTTCAGTACTTGAAGAGCATACTCAATGCAAACAAGTAATGTAATCCTACCTCCTCCTATCCTATCCAGATTCTCTATATTATAGAGGAGGATAGGAGAGGAGGACCTATTATTATGGATTACTTATTTTTGTATGTGCTTGTGGCGTGGAAGCTAAACATAGAACCTCTGACATTGTTATATACGAAACCTCTATATCATACTAGAAGGCGGGTCTAGTCCATTCTACAAGCTTCTACCAGTGTCCAGCTGCGCATATGCCATAAGCCACACCTTGTAATATTTAGCTAGCCAATTGGCTTATGCGCTACATACCACATCCTGATAAACTTAACATGATATTTTTTTTAGAAAGCGCAAACGTACATTCAATGACATGCTTGAAGCAGTGCTCGAAGGCTATCCAAAGTCCAAAAAAACTTTGATAGAGGAACTATGCCTTGAAACTGATGAAGTAGTGGGGTTTAAGTTGATGGCCAATTGATTACAGGTTTCCAAGTATAGATGGCGCCACATAACATTGAAAAACGTCAAAACAAGATTTTTAGAACAATATCTACATAAAAATTAGTTCCAGTTTTTGCCACACGCCAACTAATATTTGACAAGCTGTAGACCTATTATTAAAGATTGTACCTATTTTTATATTGCATTTATTTTATTTATTGTAGAGTTTTGCCAGAGGCTAGGCCCCGGCTAGGGTAAAAGTACCCATTACCTGAAGATCATGCATGAAAATAGTTATGAAGGGAAGAAGTGAAAGAAGTATGCCAGGATCGTAGCAAATGGAATTCTATAATCTCTGTCTACCCTAATGGGATAGAGGCGTCATTTTAATTGTTAGAATAATTTAACGTAAAACTTAAAGATAAAGACATAAGTACATAGGATGTACAAAGAGCGGTCTTATCACTAATAGCAATTTCTTACAACCTTTGGATGGAAATAGACATTTATGAACTTATTGGGAGTAATTTATTAAGCTAATAATTAAACGGCAAACTAAAGTCTTAAAGTTCAGATAGGAAGAGCATGGAGACGTTTGCCCTATGTTTGGGGAGCGCGCTTTAACGTTACTAGCGCACCATGAGAAGCTTGAAGTATGACGTCATGCGTACCGCGCATTCAAAAAATGCCTTGGTATTTGAAGTTATGCCTCAGTTACACTGTGCTCGTCACAAATGCATTAGTTTATTTTAAGAACAAAACCCTTCATCACCGTACATATATGCATATCATCACGCCTATACTCCCGACTGGGTAGGCACTAATTTTGTTGGTCCTAAGTAATAGAGGCAAGCCTCTTACGGTTACCGGCCACTAGATAGAAAATCTATAAACCTCTCAGTAATTCAAGCCAAAATTCTAACAACCAAGACATAAGTTACTTCATTAAATAGAATCTCTGCAGTCAGAGTATAATGCGTCAAGTGCTAATACAGGATAAATATACGTGCTTGACGTCAAGTGGCTTGATCGTCTCGGGGGACTCATAAAGCCGTTCAGTCGCGAGAATCACATTAGTGGATTCTGGAATCCGCCAATAAGGGTCCGCAAGTCTTGTCTATGCCTGGACGTCTGCCTAGTGTGAACAAGGCTTAACTCACGAACTTACCCTAGATATGATGATACCGGCTATGGAAATTCGTATTCTGGGCCCTTTGAGTAGTTTGTATCGGAGGTCGACGCCGTTCCAGAACGACACGAAGTAGCGTTTGATTTGCACGTTGTCACCTCCGTGTAATCTGTAACGTATGGGCGTTATACGAGTATTATAACGACTTTTGCCTCGTCAACTTCTTTTTCAGTAAAGTAATTGGCTGAACTTCAATATTTTCAACAGTTTTGATTCCCTTGCGAGTGCAGCAAAAAACGGCTGGATCTATTGATTGCAAATTTTTTCGCATCTATGAATTTCAGCTTGACGCGTTCCTGACACAAAGGGTTTGACAGACAGAATGACAACAAAGTGATCCTATAAAGATTCCGTTTTTTCCTTTTGAGGTTCCATACCTCCATACCATAAAAAGAGAAAATCATGTTACCTACCTATAGCCATCGTAGTCGACTATGACTAGAATTTCTGGATAGATGACGTAAGGTGCTTCCCGCCTTTGTCTCGAGTGTGTCTGCGTCGAGCGTTTCCTCCTGAAGCGCTTGCCGAGGTGGTCTGGCTCCATAAAAGCTGTGGAATAGACAAGTAGAAAGGTGTGATTATTAATAACTATCACTATCACTTCACTCATCATCATCATGCTCCAAGCCTTTTCCCAACCTATTTGGGATAGGCTTTCCAGTCTTACTGCGATGCGGCTGAATTTTGATATTTTTACGTGGAGCGAATGCCATTATGACCGCCACAACCCATGGGCGATATCGAAGTTCTGTAGTTAGACCCGTTGGATTTTGTTTTAGGGCTCGAAACACCCGTAACGATTGCCATAGACCGACCGCTTAACGTGCTCTCCGAGGCACTATCACTATCACTACATAATCATAACATGTCGCTCGTTCGTATGCATGCGTAGATCTTTAAAACTACGCAACGGATTTTGATGCAGTTTTCACCAAAGGAAGGTTTTTGTGTATATAATTTGTCAAGCGGGCGAAGCCGCGGGCATCCGCTAGTAATATTATAAATCAAAGTCGCTTCCGTCTGTATGTATGTTTAGAGATCTTTAAAACCACACAACGGATTTTAATGCCACTTTTACTAATGGTTAGAGTGGTTCTCAAGGAAGGGTTTTTGTGTATAATTTGTCAAGCGGGCGTCCGCTTGTCTGACGTGAAGGACTACAGACTCAGATCGTTCAGACGGCCGATAAAGACCAAAGGCTACGGACGTCTGTCGATAGGTAAGGTAGAAAATTAAACAAAGAAGGCCGTTTGAACCATAAGCCATGAACCATGAACCATTAACCATGAGTAGCATCCCAAGTCTCTGGTCTGAACGCTCTGAGCATGTACGCGATCTACTAGTGCGTGGGTCCCTTTACCATAACGGTCCAAAGAGTTTGTCGATACCAACGATATCGCAGGAAATTTAAAAAATGTGTTGTAATTGGATCGCGTGACCGACACATCCTGTTTTATTTTTATGTTTCATTGGTTATCGACAAACTCCATGTTATGCTCATAAGGCTAAGCAACGCCAGCCACCCAACAATTGGTGGATTCAGGAATACGCCAATAGAGGTCGCAAGTCTACTGCGAACAAGGCTTAACTCGGTTGATGTTACGTAACAGAGGACCTAGCAATAGCGATCGGAAGAGTTTGTCGTGAACCAATAATATCGCACGAAATAAAAAAAAAAATTGTGCATTGAGTCACCTCATTGGCCTTTTCTACGATATAATTGGTTATCGACAAACTCTTCTGGTGCCATGTTTATAGGGGTGGGCTCTATTTGTACCGGGAAAGGCCCGTGCGATATTGAACCTAGCAATCTCTCCATTAACTACAAAAACGATTAAAATCTCATATAAAAGTATAATCCAGTTTTTCAACGTCTCAAGTAGGTAAGTGTCCCATAACTGGAAATAATTTATCACAAAAAGGTACCTTACTTAATTAACATATATTTTGATTACCTATATGATTACCTAATAATTATACTCGTTTAGTTATAAATTACATACTTATTTCTACAGGTGGCAATTTATATACTAACTAGCTTAATGCCCGTGGCTACGGGCTTACTTGGTCAGTTGGTACAACGTCCTACTGTGTGTCTAGCTAGTACCAGTTCCTTACGTTAATTTGCTCGAAATACGTTTTAGTATTCCCCATACATTTCACACCAGCGCCCCAAGCGGTAGCGTCAGGGAACTGAGAGAAATGTATGGAGGAATACGAAAACGTATTTCGAGCAAATTAACGTAAGTAACTGGTATTAGCCCTGGAAAAGGATCAGTCGCTGGTTCGAGTCTAGCCCAAGACTATAGTTTTTGTGATTCCTATTGTAAAACTACAGTTTTCCTATTCACAACTCCCACGGTGCTCCCGGTGTGTTACCGGGATAAAAAAATGCCTATAGCACTCATGGCTAATATACCTACATATAAGTGAAGTAATTTTCAAAACCGGTTCCGTAGTTACGTAGAAATGCAAACAAACAAACAATCCAATCTTTCCTCTTTAAAATATTAAGTACCCAGTAACAAGGTATCACACGGCTTCCACTGTTTTATTATAAGTAGGTAGGTGTAGATGAAATAAAATATTAACAAGTTATGAATGAATTTCGTCTTAATTATCATGATTATTTTTTTTTATATTTCGAATCTAAATGCTAAACCCATTTAGATGAGATGATGATTTGAGAATGTTATAAATATTGACCTTATAACCCCTAAAGCAGACGAAATAATTACTTATTAGTAAAGCTATAGCTAGAATATTAGTATGTTTATCGAAGTATGACTAGAGAAGGAAAACTCGACATAAAACCTGATACCAACCCGTCTAGCCAGCGTGGTAGATATATGTAGGCTGAATTATCTTCCTCTTTGGGAGAAGGAGAGAGCCTCAACCATTTGACATGGTTTAAGGTGATAGCTAGATACGTATAGCTAGCTCGTGGCTAATTAAAGAGCACCGGTGACTCGCGCACTGGGTCTTTCCCTTCTTTTGGGGCAAAGTGGAAAGGTGATCATTTCTTAATTGAAACCCCTCCGTGCATTGGAGACCACGTACAGGGGTCGGTAGGTCCAGGTTGCCGTAGGAACATCTATTGAAGTCGTACGGGTAATTGGAGCCTTAAAATGCTGATTGGCCTAACTGTAGAGTATCGATATCGACAATGGGTTGTGGAGGTCAGCTAAGCAGTTGACGGAAATATCGAAGTTTAGCCGCTTCGCAATTAGATTGGAACTGACCCCAAATGGGTGGAAAAAAAAACAAACAAAAAATGTAAGTAGGTAGGTTACAGTTCGCGAGGGATAAGCAGAGCTTTGCATTTGTGTGAGTGCAGTGTACGTGAACGTATATGTGACCTCTTTTACATACACATGTGTTGTACACACAGCTACAAAAAGAGTTTTTACTCTACTTTTCGTGGTCACTCACACAAATGCAAAGCTCCGCTTCCGAATCGCGATCTGTACCTACCTATCTATACTACTATTATAAAGAGGAAAGATTTGTATTTTTGTGTGTATGTTTGTAATGAATAAAATCAAAAACTACTGTGCCGATTTCAAAAATTCTTTCACCATTGGAAAGCTACATTCACCCTGAGTTAACTTTTTATCCCGGTAATGTGTTCCCACGGGAACCGGGAACGAGTAAACTAAATCACGCGGGCGGAGCTGCGGCGATCAGCTAGTATTTTATAAGTGAAACACTTGTTTAACTTGACAATTAAAGACACATTAGAGCTTTTAAAAATTGGCAATACCTAAATAACGAATTGCGGAAGAATTGATACCATAAACAATACTGTTAAATACTCGTAGTTACAAAAATAGAAGTCTGACGTGATAAATAGAATTTAACAAGTTCTTTTAATGAGTCATTGAAGCTATAGATAGGCCACAATAACAATAAAATACATTATGAAGGTATCTACACTACTATTATAAAGAGGAAAGATTTGTATTTTTGTGTGTATGTTTGTAATGAATAAACTCAAAAACTACTGTGCCGATTTCAAAAATTCTTTAACCATTGGAAAGCTACATTCACCCTGAGTAACATAGGCTACTTTTTATCCCGATAATGTGTTCCCACGGGAACCGGGAACGAGTAAATTAAATCACGCGGGCGGAGCTGCGGCGATCAGCTAGTATTTTATAAGTGAAACACTTGTTCAACTTGACAATTAATGACACATTAGAGCTTTTAAAAATTGGCAATAAATAACGAATCGCGGAAGAATTGATACCATAAACAATACTGTTATGTTAAATAGTTACAAAAATAAGATTCTGACGTGATAAATAGAATTTAACAAATTCTTTTGATGAGTCATTAAAGCTATAGATAGGCCACAATAACAATAAAATACATTATGAAGGTATAAGATATAAGTAGGTAGGTACCTACCTACTTAACCCTTTTTAGGGTTCCGTAGTAAAAGTCTCAGAACCCTTATAGTTTCGTCATGTCCATTCCTCCGTCTGTCCTCGGCTTTCAGAACATGAACTTTGAATGGTACGAGTATATTTACTACGCCGAAAAAGTGCTAAAATAAAGTTTTCGCACGTGTTCGCACTGCTTTAGTAATTTAGTAGAGTAACATGTAATTTTGTGGCTAAACTACTCGCTACTACACAGAAATCGTTCGCATTACGGTTTAGTACAGTACACAAGTGAGTGGTGGCGGCCACTAATGAACTCGACTAATCAACAGGTTCGGACTTGTTTAGCTGGTGAACCAGTGAGCACGGATGCGTGGTGGGAGGCGCTACTCGCCCGAAAAAATAGAGCAAAATGGATTGACTCGACTAAATCATTTACTAAATTACTCGACTAAATTTTTGTAGTTCGCACATCTTTAGCTACTAAATTACTCGCTACTCTTCTAAATTACTAGCCTAATGCGAACTAGGCTTTAATGTGGGGTTGATATGTTTTCTCGCGTCTACCCCATTGTGTAGGGTACCTATCGCTAGGTAGGTCTTTTAAAAACATTGAGCGGTTGCTAAAATAGTCAATAGATTTTGTTGCCTTCACATAATCATCGCAACGCAATGGGTTTCAATTTTTTTTTTTTTCAAAATTACAATATTGCTGCTAGCTACTTTTCAATAAATTCATTCGGCTATTTTGGACATAACTCATTATAAATGTGTGCCCGGTGACGGCAATAGGCTTGCCCCCAATAGGGGGCAAGCCACGTAATAACGTGGGATTAAAAATATGAGCAAATTATGGGTGTGTGCACCTCTGCCTACCCCTTCGGGGATATAGGCGCGATGCCACGACTGGCTTTCGGCTCCCTCATCAGATCTACTCCAAAAATTCATTAAATGGTAGTCCTTAAAATACCTAATGAAAAAATTAACAAACACACTACATAGTGGCCCTTACAATTTTTGAAGGATCCGGGGAGGTCCTGGTTTAGTTTAAATAATAGGAGGACCACCTTTGAAATAGTTCCTTACCAATAAAATAAAAATTAAAATCGATTCATACACGACGAAGTTGTCCGCGAAAAAAATAAAAAAATATATAAACCTATACAGGGTGTCCCAGAAGTCGACGTCAAGCTGGAATCGGGTAACAGGCTAGGTCATAACAGTTGTCAGAAAAATATAAAAAAAATCTAGGTCTTGTATTTTAAAAATTATAGACGTTCAAAAAATGTAGAGAAAATCTACGCCTTGTGAATGTTTTTTCCTTCCTGATGCTACAGATATGTACTTTTTTGTTTTGTTTTTTCTCTAATGTAACCCTGAATACTTTTTCTTTAAAGTCTAAACTGAAATTTAAAGTCAATTTGACGAGTTGCGGCAACGATTAACGGAAGCAGCTGAATTTGTTAAGAACGGAAGATTCGCCCGTCAGATATCGCGATCTTTAAGAAGATGTCGAGCTTGCATTACGATTGAAGGAAGGCAGTTTGAACATCTGTTGTAATTTTAATAAATCAAAGTTTGTCAATTATTGTTGCTTTATTTAATAACGTCAGTAACAACTATCATATTTTAATTAGATATCTCTATCTCAATCAAATAATGACATCTGTTGTAATTTTAATAAATCAAAGTTTTTCAATTATTGTTGCTTTATTTAATAACGTCAGTAACAACTATCACATTTTAATTAGATATCTCTATCTCAATCAAATAATAGTAGCTATCTGACTCGCTCACACTGATCAAATCAGTCTATTGGTACTCCTCTAGCTATAATATTAAGAGTTACGGCCTTGTGGAAAGCCACAGGTACATCAGAATAACTTCTAAGTAAAGTAATAAAACACTTAAAAAAATGTTTTTTTTTTCGAAAATTAAAAAAATGGCCGCAATGCGAGAAATAAACTAGTGAGTGTTTTACAGTTTTAGAATCCTTATTAAACCTAGTACATTTTTTTTTCAGTGTGGCCAGTTAAAACTGAGCTAAGTATTTATTTTGAATTTTTGGTTGGGCAAACGGTGACATTTTACTTCCGAGCTAGAGAAATTGAGTTTAAGTTTCAGTTTAGACTTTAAAGAAAAAGTATTCAGGGTTACATTAGAGAAAAAACAAAACAAAAAAGTACATATCTGTAGCATCAGGAATGAAAAAACATTCACAAGGCGTAGATTTTCTCTACATTTTTTGAACGTCTATAATTTTTAAAATACAAGACCTAGATTTTTTTTTATATTTTTCTGACAACTGTTATGACCTAGCCTGTTACCCGATTCCGGCTTGACGTCGACTTCTGGGACACCCTGTATACGGTCGAATTGAGGGGCTCGTGGTAACCGACAATGTTAACACATTGCAAAGGTAAACCAACATCGACTCAGGCCGGTCTTAGGATGGGTGACCATTTCTTAAGACATTGAGACCCCTCCACGCCTCGGAGAGCACGTTAAGCCGTTGGTCCCGGTTGTCATAGTAACATCTATGGCAGTCGTTAGGGGTAGTTGAGAGCCCTAAATCAAAAATCCGACCGGTCTAACTACAGAACTTCGATATCGCCCATGGGTTGTGAAGGTCAGATGGCAGTCGCTTCACGGAAAATATCGAAGTTCAGCCAAATCGCAGTTAGACTGGAAAGCCGACCCCAACTGAGTTGGGAAAAGGCTCGGTGAATGATGATACGGTTGATTTGAGAAATTTGGGTCCAGCTAGTAGTAGATAAGCAACGGTACGGAACCCCTCTCGCACGAGTTCATCTGCATGATATTGAGCAGAGTCTTTACTTTGGCAATTAGTTTTTGATTGGTTACTTTTAACGCTGACTTTAGGTATTCGGTATGATAAATAAATAAAAGTTACTAAGTAGGTTATAAAAATAAACTTATAAATCTACCCGGATGCCCGGACGGATGCATGTCTATAATATTGATACCTACCTCGGTAAGGCATTAACCTTTCCTATTTCTTAAATTTCTTATTTTAACTTGCATATCTTTTTTCAGATTTAATTTAAAAAAGCAAGGAAGAAAAATACGTCTTTATGGCATTCGAAAACCTGTACGATTACCTATCATAATCGACTAATGTTATGCGATACACGTGACTAGCGGATGCACATGTGCAAAACGATGACAGTTGACAGTCCAATAGACAAGAAATTATTATCTTGGCGGGAAATCTAATATTGTACAGGTTATGTATCTATTCAGTAATATTTATGGTTCGCTTGATTTATTGTGAAATAATGATTTGAATGTGTAAATAAGCAGCTTGTTTCTTGACAAATAGAAAAAGTTGCATGCAATTAGTGTTATGCGTATTGTTACGATGTGGATGCATCGACATTTTATTACGTGTGTTCACATCACTAGATGGAACATACTGGAAGGCCAAGGAACGGGTTTAAACAACTCATAAATTCCTTCGCTCATTGTTCTGTGAAGTAGTCGAGATCGAACAGATAAGGATTAGCCGCCGGCCAATGGTAGACCGAGCGCGGACATCGATGTGTAGTTTGTCTCGTCACTAGACGCCCGAGGAGGGATACGAAACCACTCCATTACCGCGGCAGAGGTTAGATAAACCCGTGCAGACAGCGAGCAAGCATATTCGCATAATTGAAATTCTCGTCAAGGCATAGCTTACGTCGTAATTGGTACCTGTCAAGTTACCCAATAAATAATTATAATTAAATAATTTAATTAAAAAAAGCTGCCCTTGCCATTAATTAGTAAGATCAATTTCTGCAACAGTAGTTCAGAATATAACAGTGTGTGCAACTTGTGCAGTTAGTTTTCCGTTCCCGAGTAACCGGGATAAGTGCTGTGAACAGAATAGCTTACGTATAACGTCCACCACGCGATCTATAATCAGAATATTACCAGATAGCTATTTCATAGATTAATAGTAAGTTAAAGTAAACCTATAGTTGTACGATAAACCTACGAGGTGAATCGAGCCACGGTTATTGTAGTTTCAATCGTGTATAAATATATTTTAGGTATAGGTCTTGTTTGGGCCGCGTTTTGATGCTGACGCGTGTGCTGACAAATACCTAGTCGTAATAGTGTAGCGCGGCGTCAGCCGTTGCACGTATCGCGATGAGTTCGCAACTCGTCCCAAATGAGTTACTGGCGTTCCTGCAACAGAAGCTGGATGTGATGCACGAGCTGTCGGCTATCCAGATCTGTTCGTCGAGTTTCAGCCAGGAAGAGATAGCTGCCTCTAAGCGGCTACTGTACAGCGTGCTCAATAAGAGCGACCAGATGGTGTCCCGCAGGCGTGACGGGACAACAAAAAGCATACAAGACATCATCACGCTGCTTAAGGCAACCGATCCCGACGACGTGCCTACGTTTGTGGCCCAGTACTTATCGAAGCTTCCTCCGGTCACATTCGACCACGTCGACGTTACCTGCCTTTTAAAGGACATAGTGTCCTTAAAGGCGAGCTTGGCGGACGTCCAGACGAGGTTGGCAACGACCGAGGATATCGTTGTGAGTTTGCGTAAAGAACTTATTACTTTGCGCGAGTCTACAGCGGTATCTAGGTCACCACCTAACGCCAACATAAACATGCGTCGTGAAGCTGACCTCAATGCGAGTTACGCGTCAGCAGTTTTGTCGCCGTCATCGAGTGCTGAGCGCGCAATTCCCCGCACTGCACCCGCCCCCGCGGCCCCTACCTGTAAGGCCGCGCGAACCCCGCGCCCCGCTCCGCTGCCCGTACCTACAGCCCCCATGAAACGACAAAGTTTCGTCACCATCAGCGCAACGACCGCTCCACCGAAGCCACTACCACATAAGGTACCGGATGTGGCTACTGATGGTTTCGTGACAGTGCAAAGGAAGCGCCGATCACGAACCAAAGTGAACCGTTGCGGCACCGATGCAGCGCAGTCCAGCCCAGCGCTGCAGGCCGCAATACCGAGTACACCCGTGTATGTCTCCCGCCTACACTACACCACTAAGGCGGATGACATCGGACAGTACGTGCGCAAGAAGGCCAACTTCACGCCGAGAGTGCAGCTGTTGGAGGCGAGCCGTAACGTCAGTTTCCTGTCGTTCGTGGTGCGAGTGCCCAACACTAGACTGAGCCTCGTCATGGAGGAAACCTTCTGGCCACAGGGCGTGGTGTTCCGTCGCTTCCGCGGATCGCTACCACTGGTACGCAAAAAGACCGAAGTGCGATAGTGAAGTGTGTACTAACAATAGTCTTAAGATTCTATTACTAATATACATTTTGTAATATCTATATGTATTCTTAGTTTTAAGGTATTTATCTATGGGCCGTAGAATAAGTTTATACCAACTGTAACTATTCTATTTGTTGCCTGAAATAAATAAATAAATAAAAAAAAATAAAAAAGTAATTAATGTGTTTATCGAATTAAATATCAAGATCAGGCGGTGCTGAATTTCTTGCCACAAAATATACAAGAAAACAGTTAGGACGGTGAGGTTAAATAACTCCACCCCTAAATGCTATAATTGTATATGTATTGCCTATCTATATATATGTTGTCTATGTAACTACCTATTTTATAAACTCGTAGGGAGTGCTAGGACCTAATAACATTGCCCTATCGAATATAATGATAAATTGTTAACAATATTTCTACCTAAAATTCTCTTAAGGGTTAACCACCTACGGCCTTAAGCAGTAAACCATAGTTTTATAATTTTAAATTCCGAATATCAAGAAAGAGAATCCAGATTAAGATAATTCAGCTACCCGCCATATTTTATTGTGAAGCCGTACCATTTGGGGCGCGGCCTTAAGCGGGAAACCGTTATTTTTCTAAATTTATATTGTGTTTAACGTAAATTCAAATACCTAGATCACATTCCACCTATCTGGAATATTCACTATTACTTAACATTGTATTATTATATATATTAGGGACCGTCATTTTAGGGTTCCCTAATTTAGGAACCATTATAAAGTTTTAATTGTTAGATGGGAATTACGCATAACGCAGACTCTTTAGGAACTTCGTCTCTGATACGTAATAGGTAGAAAAATAATCATTTGAAATGTACCCACATTTGTGTTGGGCCTATAGCTAAATTATGTTATTTGATTGTTAGTTAATTCTTTCTTTGAGATTTTCTGCCGCCGGTCGGAGACCGATATATAGGGATGAGCCAACTACCTAAGCCATATTCGAGACAAGTACAATTGCTGAGCAACCAGACGCTGCGCCGTCGCTCCTGTGGCCTTCGATCCGGAGCAACTCGTCAGCTACCACTATTGATTGGAGGACACCAGCGGATCCTGCCGGCCAACCGCCCGTCGCCTGTGGACCCCCAGTTAAGTGCATCGGGCACTTCCGTAAAACAGTATTGTTATCCTATACTATCGACACACTCATAGCTAATTGCATTATATAAACCCTAGGTTCCTGCTATTAAAAGTACGTTAATTGTTTTACGTTGTTTAATTGTAACTTCCTAGCAGGGGCCGTATCAGTATTTTGTGTGATTTATGGGTTGGCATTGGTACGCAACGAAAGTTCTGAGGATTTTTGAGTGAGGCCTAACTATGTCATCTCCATATCCCAATACCATCCAAGAAGTCGTTATAATAATACATACCTAACATTAATATAAAATTGCCAATTTGAACGTAACGGCCTTTTGATATTCTTAGAATAGAACATAACAAAAAAAAAGCAGATTGAAAATGTACAAATGGCGGTTTTATCACGGTGTTTTTTACCGACAACCTTCTACGTTTACAACAGTTACTGTTACAATTCAAACCTACAGAATTGAATTCCAATTACCGTAACTAGTTGTTAAAACCGGGCAATCTTATCTCATAGACGTTCATCATTGTCTTCATCATTTCAGTGTCTTTCCACTGCTGTAAGCCTACCTCTACAACGAATTTCCAGTTATACCGGTCTATTGCCACCTACGTCCAACGAGACCCAGCGGTTTTTACTACGTTGTCGGTCTACTTATCTGTTAGATGGCCGTCTCACACTGCACTCATGGACTTTGATGAGTGAATAAAGGAATTACATACCGTAATCGCTTAAATGGTCATGTTCGATTGGATCTCTCTTGATTATGACATGCTGGGCTCCATTTAATGCTCGTCTTAGCTGGTTCTGGTCGTCAAATTTTCTTTTTACTGAAATATCAATACGATAATCATTAGGTTCATGGAAATTTCACATCTAAACACTATAGAAAGTAAAAACACGTTAACAATTGACACAAAAACCGACTTCAAATTACCGCAATGGGACTAAATAATTGTCGGAATGGGACCAAATTGAAATGGGACCACTCGTAAAGCAGTAGATTTCAATTAAATAATAATCCGATATCGGTTCACCTCACCCAGACCAAAGTAGAAAAAAAACAGAGTCGAATTGAGCACCTACTCCTTTCTTTGATGTCGGTAAAAAAGTTCAGATTGCGTATAAATGCTAGTTTTAGGTGCCAAAGCTATCATCAGTTGCAATATTGCAGAGAATTAAAAATTACGTATTCCCTTGTTAATCGAGTCAATGAGTAATGTTTAGGAACTCAATTTGGAACTGAACCTTGTTAAGTTATGTATTTTATGGATGTTTGTGTTGTTTTCTGTTTTGTGTACCTAAATAAATAAATTAAAAAAAATACGTGAAATTTTCAGAATCCTTCAAATGGTAAAAATAAGGCCAAAAAATTATGAGGTATGAAGAGAGTATATTATGAGGTAGAAGTGGTCTTAATTGTACTGTCGAAGTGCAATAGCAATATCCTATACCTATAATTGTCATCATTATGTCAGCTCATTTGACGCTGGTAATAGGCAAGAGGGGGAATCGAGCCTACATGTACCAGGATGGCCAGACGAGTTTTTACGGTTATAGGGGTTTGAGGGTTTGTGTCGAGTTTTCCTTCGCTATAATCATACACGATAGGAATCTACTGCATTACAATGTAATATTAGTCTTTCCTCACTACACTGATTTATATTGATACTAGATCACATCGAGAACCGACAATGTTAACACATTGCAAAGGTTAAGCAACATCGACTCAGGCTGGTCTTTGGATGGGTGAGCATTTCTTAAGACATTGAGACTTACCTTCGTGTCTCGGAAAGCACGTTAAGCCGTCGGTCCCGGTTGTCATACGCTGTCGTTAGGGGTGGTTGGAGCCCTAAATCAAAAATCCGACCGGTCTAATTACAGAACTTCGATATCACCCATGGGTTGTGGAGGTCAGATGGTAGTCGCTTCACGGAAAATATCGAAGTTCAGCCGAATCGCAGTTAGACTGGAAAGCCGATCCCAAAATCCATTGGGAACAGGCTCGGTGGATGAGAAGACTAGATCACATCAGCCTTAGGAGCATGCCAGTATCGAGTAAACTCGATGGAGATATTCAACTAATGAAAACGCAGGAAATGTCAGTCACGACTCACGACCATGACTAAATTTACACATATTTTTAAGATTTTTCTGCGCTATTAGACCAGTGTCGATAATTTCTGAAACCAAAAAAAATCATAGTAGGATGAAAACCATTACAAAAGGACGAGAATATAACAAAAATGAAGGGAAAAATAATTTACGGTCGATCTGAGGTCGGGAAGTGGAAAGGGGTGATTTTGTAAGGGTAAAAACGGTTTATCTCGATTTCCGGCAAAACTACAAGTCCTATGGAAAAAATTAAATGACAAAGTTGTAGGTAATAAAGAGACCTACAACTTTTGCATTTACACTTTTTTCACATAACCTCAAAATTTATGTGAAAAATTCAAATAATCAAGTTTTTGGTTTTTTATTTTATCTTATGCAAAACCAGTTTTTATTTCACGAAATTTGGTGAAAACTTACCTTGTTATGTCCCAAAGACTCTGTAATTTTATTGATTTGAAATATTTATTTTTTCACCTAATTTTGACTTAAAATCGAAAAAACACCCTAATTTTCAATTGAAAATTCTCACGTCAAAATATCAGCTTTTTAAAAAAAGTCGGGATTTTTTTTGTTCGTTGAAATCTCTTCTTTCTGATAATGTAAAAATAAAAATACATTACTTTGGTAAATGTTCTCAGAAAATGCAAAGAAAAGAAAAAAACTCGAATCCGATTTTTTTTTTAATCACTATGTGCAATTTTGGGGTTGAACCTTTGTAAAATTTACACTTTAATTACTTGAAAAACGTAAGATTCCATGTTACATTGATAAACAAAAAATACAAATCGAAATATACTACTATAATTAACAACCAAATAAGTTAATTTTTAATAAGACATCATCTATATTTTGAAAAAGTTGTAGAATATTCTTTAAATTATATACATTTTAAGATAACTTATAACAAAAACTTATAAAACTTATAAAAATACGCGTGCAGGCTGAGTTACTTCAAGAAAACTGTGACAAATTTACTTTAAAAGATTAAGACCTAGACCCGCCTAGCCCTTTCCCCACTTCTCTATGAAATACCTTTTGATGGGCTAAAATTATCCCTAGGTAACTCAGGTTGCCTATTTATTGCTATTTTAAGATAACTCATATAGTTATCTTAAAATAGCAATAAATAGGCATCTATGCATATAATTTAAAGAATATTCTACAACTTTCTCAAAATATAGTAGATGTCTTATTAAAAATTAACTTATTTACTTGTTAATTATAGTAGTATATTTCGATTTGTATTTTTTGTTTATCAATGTAACATGGAATCTTACGTTTTTCAAGTAATTAAAGTGTAAATTTTACAAAGGTTAAACCTCAAAATTGTATAAAGTGATTAAAAAAAAATTTCGGATTCGAGTATTTTTTCTTTTCTTTGCATTTTCTGACAACATTTACCATAGTAATGTTTATATATTTTTACACTATCAGAAAGAAGAGATTTCAACGAACAAAAAACTTCCCGACTTTTTTTAAAAAGCTGATATTTTGACGTGAGAATTTTCGATTGAAAAAAGTCAAAATTAGGTGAAAAAATAAATATTTCAAATAATAAAAATTACAGAGTCTTTGAGACATAAAAAGGTAAGTTTTCACCAACTTTCGTGAAAAAAAAAAATTGTTTTGCATAAGATAAAAATTAAAAACCAAAAACTTAATTATTTGAATTTTTCACATAAATTTTGAGGTTATGTGAAAAAAGTGTAAATCCAAAAGTTGTAGGTCTCTTTATTACCTACAACATTGTCGTTTAATTTTTTTTCCATAGGACTTGTAGTTTTGCCGGAAATCGAGATAAACCGATTTTACCCTTAAAAACTCACCTTTCCACTCACTTCCCGACCTCAGATCGACCGTAAATTATTTTTTCCTTCATTTTTGTTATATTCTCGTCCTTTTGTAATGGGTTTCATCCTACTATGATTTTTTTCACTTTTTACCATTTTCAAAGGCTTCAGCCGTAGTCTATATTATTCGCTATCGATTGAAGTTTACGATGGTTGTGCTAGCCCTTAGCAGTCGCCAATAAGCAGTTTTGAATGTTATACTATAAGCAAGGAATTTTCACATACTACGTATAATTATAAGCGAACTCAAGTGTTTACCACAGATTAAATATTAATGTTATGATTATGTATTATACAACCTAGTCTATGACCAGCTGTCAAAGGACGCGAGCGACGTCTAACCTTCGACAGTTAGTTACTGAAGTTATGTGATTTCAAGTGAAAAATTAATATAATATACTTCATCTATCCATATATCCATATCCATACAGATAAATAAAATTGAAATGTCTGTGTGTAGTTTTAAATTTACAGCTTGTTACTAAATGCAAACTAGGTCGCCACCCTGCTTCGCGGCAGCATATTAGAGCGCAGCAAGCATCACATATATTTGGGTAAAAAATATTTTTGTGGGCCAATATGGAAAATTCGGGCTCCGTTAGAATGATTTCAGTTAAATCTAGTTTAATTTGATATATAAATTGTTGAAATCGGTAAAGTATTGACAGATATTTGACTGCTTCGGTGGCGTGGTCGGTAGTGCATCGGCTTTCGACTCCGGAGTCTCGGGTTCGATTCCCGGGTCGAATCAAATATTTGTATGATCCACAAATGTTTATTTCGGAGTTTGGGTGTTTTCTATGTAAATTATGTATGTATTTAGAAATATATAAGTATGTTTATCAGTTGTCTAGATCCCATAGCACAAGCTTATAGCTTAGTTTGGGCTAGATGACGTTGTGTGAGAATGTCCAACAATATTATATTATTATATATTTATATCTCGCATAAGAAAGGATTGAACTTTCTTGCACCATGAGAGCTTCGCTCGCTACGTTCGCTACGCTCTAATAAAAGTATATAAGGTACATAAAAATACTACATCAAAAAAAAAATTTTGTATGTCTTTTGTTCAGCTAATCTCTGGACAGGCTTGACCGATTTTACCGGGACTTTCACTGACTGATAACTGATGTAAGGCTACTTTTTATTCTGGGACTGTGTTCCCGCGGGAATCGGAAACTATAGCACTTAGTTAGTCTATAATAAAACAGTAGACAACACGCTTCTTTAATATTATAAAGTTACTAGTATAGTTACTATTATATAGTTACTATTATATAGTTATAGACTTACTTATAGGTAGTCCTGTATCTATGGAGACCATGTCGGCCATGCTGGAAGGGTCCATAAACATCTCGTCGTCCGGCGGCGCTGATGTCGTCATGGAGTCTGGAATCGGTCTGATGACTAGGTCGTGGCCGATGGAACCTTCCTGTGGAATAACAGTGATAAAGTCAAAGTCATTATAATATAGAAATTAGGAGATATACGGCCGATTTCTTAATTGAGAATTTGAAATTAAGTATTCGTTGAGCACGTCAAATGTCAAAATTTGTTCCTGAATTTTGACATTTGGCATTTGGTACTCAGTCAACTTGAAATTCTCAATTCAGAAACCGGCCGATTTTCTCTTGAGCAGAGATTTCCTTTGCTGATTTAGTTTCGGCGTGGATACTATATATATCCCTCCAGAGGGAAAACCAGTTACCAATATACTGTGGAGAAGCCGTCGACAATCTGGGACACAGCGGCTTTTTTGCAGCAGAAGTGCAGGACTTATACCTCAGCACTGTATTCTAAACAACATAATTCGTTTGGCTCTTGCTACCGCGTAGGCCTACCGGCTACGTGAGCCAAATTTCTACTACAAGTATCACGAAGCAATTGTAGTAGACCGGTCTTTGGTACCATGGAAGCTGGGAAGACCTTTGGTGTGGGACATCATAGCATCGTCGTAACTTTCAAGCACATCTGGATGTATGTGCCGGCACTGTTGCTGCATCGGCTGAAATCTCCCAACAGTCTAGCTGGTGATTACGTATTAGAGCCGTTTGCGGTTGACACACTGGGTTCATATAGACAAAGGCAGTGAGCGCTCGTACCCCGAGCGCTCACTGCCTTTATAAAGAAATCGCTAAACGTCTGAAAGATGCTTTTCAGAACCAGAAGGCTGGTTATTTCCTCGACCCAAAGCATAAGTATCGCCATCCAACGTAGTAACGCAGCCCGCATTCTGAGAACCTTCTCAGTCAGCAATGACACTGAGGAATTTCTGCGGGATCTTTTGTAAGTGAATATTTATATATCTCTAGTAACATACTGTATATTGTGATACTTATTATAAATATTTGTTATGTTACCTTTATAAGAATCTAGTTGGTGAAAGATTATTTCTAATTAGTCCAGTAGTATAAGTTTCTTCAATTATAAACCTCTATCCTTCACAATATTGGTAAACATAGTTACAGGTAGTTATAGTTTTAACGTTACAAGGAAAACTTGAAATTATCATTATGCACTGCATTACCTCCGGTACAATGTTGCCAATGTTAAATAATATTTTTTACGACACACATAACATACCTACATCGACGAACACATTCATGATCACCCAAGTGACCTTCTTTACACATGGGCTTTGCAATTACTTAGGTGTGCTTATGTGTATCTAATGTAAATGACGAACGAATATTAAAGGAATACATACTACTACTACAAAGAACAACGCGTTATTCAGCGAAAGGGTATTCAGCGGCATATCCTACTAATATTATAAATGCGAAAGTTTGTAAGTATCGATGTTTGTTACTCTTTCACGTAAAAACTACTGAACGGATTTTGATGAAACTTTACAATAATATAGCTTATACATCAGGCTCATAGGCTACAATTTATAAAGATACGGCGACGGGAACAATAATCACGCGGACGAAGTCGCGGGTGACCACTTTTTAGTCATAATTGATGATATGTAAACGGGATTTTCGAACCTCGACAATTTAGTTGGATTCTACCACGCGTGACCACTGTCGGTGGATTTTGCATTTATAGCCAATATATTTTTTAAGAAACCTGTACAGTCTGACTGCTGGGCAAAGGCCTCCTCCAACTCCCGCCAAAATACTCTATCTTGTGCCACTTTTCCTTAACAGTCGTCGTTTTTAGGGTTCCGTTGTAAAAGTCTCGGAACCCTTATAGTTTCGTCATATCCGTCTGTCCGTCCGTCCTCAGCTTTTATCCCAAACGGTTAGTGCTAGAAAGATGAAATTTTGCACCGGTATGTGTATTTACTATTCCGACAAAGTGCTACAATAAAATTATGAAAAATATTTTTATTTGGGGTACCTCCACTACAAGTAAAGTAGGGATAATTTAATTTCTCGCGTCAACCCCATCGTGTGGGATATCATTAGATAGGTATTTGTAAAAAATTGGGAGGTAGCTAAGACAATTTTTTGATTAAAGTGTCCGTTTGGGAGATATTTAACTTTAAAGCGCCCAAGTTTTTTGGTTAAAATATTATAAGTTAAAAATGTGCCCCCCCCCCCTAAAATCTAAACGGCTAGCTCGGATTCATGATGGCAGTCCATATAATAGTCCGAGACGCCCAGGACTGTAATTGGCTGTGCCAATTACAGTCATTTCATCGCAAGGCAACAGGTTTAAATTTTAATCAAAATAGCTGCTACTTTTTATTAAATTCATTCGGCCATTTTAGACATAACCCATTATAAATGTGCCCGGTGATGGCAATAGGCTTGCCCCCTATTACGTGGGACTTAAACTAATGGCCAACTGTGAATGTTTAATGCACCTCTGCCTACCCTTTCGGGGATATAGGCGTGATATGTGTGTGTGTGAGTCCATTTAATGAACTTTGAAGGTGGCCCTCTGCTTGATGACCTAGTGAAGTGCCTCTTCACGCTCCACTTAAAGCCTTCGTAGTAGGCATATGTTGTTGCGCCACCCCTATAGGCAATATTAGTAGGATTTAGTTAATCTTTTCTTTAATAGAAAATAGTTATAGATTAGCAAAGGCCTACGTTTCTAATATTACATGGCAACATCGAAAGTGCAAATGTCCGTACAAAACCTCGATTTATTCACACCTACATGGCACGTTGTCGGCACTGGCTGTTGAGCAATTCGACCTTAGTCTTATTTGTAACGCCATTGTGTCTATGGTCTCACAGAAATGCATGCTAGATGTACACTTACGATCATGGATGTAATTAACAAGCAATACTTGCTTGTACCTTGTTAGCAACTGACTTCCAAAAAATGAGGAGGTTCTCAATTCTTAACTGTTTGGTTTTTTTTTAATGTTTGTTATCTCATATGTTTGTACTGGGTGATTGAGAAATTGTTTTTTAAATGAAAGCTACTGTTTCCCAAGGTGTCCCATCCCGACAATTATTTGGTCCCATTTCGGTAATTTGAAGTCGGTTGTTGTGTCAATTTTTGACATGTATTTTTATGTACATGTAAAAGTATGAATGTACCTAGTTATATTGTAAATAAACCCCTCTACGAGTATATACCGCTTCATTAAAAACTTTTTAATTCGATTTTTACTACGCTTTTATTAGCTTCACTTGTATGTTTGTAACCGACTCTTTTGGGTTCGATTTTGCCCTACTTTGAACGATCAGATTTTGCTCACCTGTCAAAGACTGATGACAATCTAATAATTCGATTGAAAATAAAAAATAAAAATAAAAATAAAAACTAATAAATGAAAAATAAATAATAGTTTAAAAAAACACGCTTTTATAGAGAATCCAACTAAAAAGTAGAAAATAAATTTTAATAACTTTGATGAGAATAATAATATGATAAGAATAGTGTAAATAAGAAATAAATGTATATTATTGTTAAAAAAAGCGTGAGGTGCATAGTGTCAATAGTTATAAATATTTTATTGACAGATATGAGTAGAAGAATTATCATTTTGATAATATCTGAAAATGCACCTCACGCTTTTTTACAATTATATACTCGTATGTACATTTATTTGTTATTTACTCTATTCTTAATTCAAACTTCTATTTTTTAGTTGGATTCTCTATAAAAGCGTGATTTTTTAGCTTTTTAAACTATTATTTTTTATTGAAGATTTGACCAACCCTATTGGCGCTTCTATTCTGTAACTGCTATCTGACCATTTAGGGATCTAACCACCCGTAACGACTGCTTTATAATGTTCGTATGGCAACCGGGACAGACCAAAGACGTGTATTTCGAGGTGTAGGGGTCTCAGTGTCTTAATAAAATAGTCACCCATCCTAACAGTGCCATAGACATTATATTTAAGTTGCAGGGTTTCATACCAGACTCGCGTCGGCAAACTTAACCCTAACTCTTGAATCCTAGGGCCGGGAGCTACTCCTCCCCCCAGCAGCGGGACGGTGAAGTACCTAAATGTATCACCTACTACGTAAAATAAGCAATGTTTATAAATATGTGAGTACCGACTAGGTCTGTTTGTGGTTACGTAAGTGACGAACACAACACATTTTAAACTTTTATTTTCTCACGCCATTACTATTTAACTTCATACATATTCTGTCACTAATTATTCACTCGTCAAAACCAAGATTACAAACGTGAGTAGGTACTTTTGTAAAGTTGTTTATGGTTTGACGCCTCTTGACAGGAACGTGTTCGAAATTTTAAAATGACACATTCTCGTCCTGTCCGAAAAATGTGACGTTTATAATGCAAATTGCGCCTGACACGCTTAGCTTAGCAATAGTGTTAAGGCCCTTTTATGCCAGTTATTTGCTACATTCGGGTGCTCAATTCTGGGGCCCTATCTATATCTCCGAGGACCAAATCATCCGTAACTGCACGCAGTAAACCTGATGGCAGACGGACGTGGGACAAACAAAGTCATTGGCGAAATATGGGCATTAAATACTATTACTACTACTATTTTGGATATTCTCACAGAACGTCACCAAGCCCAAACTAAGCTATAAGCTTGTGCTATGGTATCTAGACCACTGATAAACATACTTATATATTTCTAAATACATACGTAATATACACCCAAACTCCGAAGCAAATATCTCAGGATCACGCAAATATTTGACTCGATCCGGGGATCGAACCCGAGACCGACCACGCCACCGAAGCAGTGATACGCCTCCATCTGTCAGTCTCATGTAATATGGAGTAAATTTTAACAAAAATGATCATAACTGGATTTTTTTCAAATTTTGTCAGTAGATTCAGTTCTTTGTGCTGTACATTTTGTATTTAATATAAATTAATGAAAGTCAATCAATTAAGAAAAACCTGGCGTTATTTTGATTAAGCAGGGAAAAACACTTCATAGGCCTTCAAGAAAAGAAACTTGAAAGGACAAATTAATTCATTCACCATATCTCCGTAAAAATAGGAGGGAAAAATTATTTTAAATACCAAACCAAATTAAAAACATAGAAGGATAAATGTTTCAATTCACTTCGATGAAAAGAAAGATACTTTTATGTACGATGTCTGTTATATTTTCAGATCGCTAAAATATTTGATTTATCTTATGCGATTATGAAAATTAAGGGAAAGGGATTTAGGTAAGTAATTGATCTTGTTTATTTCGATAGATAGTGTACATTTTTTTTTTTATATTGGGTTCGTCAAATTGACGCCGTCCGCCTGGTGGTAAGTCGTGACGACGTCTAGCGATTGTGGGCCACTCTCACAGCGCAAAATACCATAGAGAGTGGCCCTCAACTTGACGACCTACTGATGTGCCTCTTCACACTCCGCTTAAAGAACCCAGGGTTATATGTGGGAGGAAACACGTGCACAGGCAGGGCGTTCCAGGCCACTATCGTTCGACAGAGAAACGAACGTTTAAAACGTTCGGTTCTCGCGAACATGCTATCTACTGTGTGGGGGTGGCATCTCTGCCCGGCACGCGTTGTTCAGGATCGGAAGGAAGAGGGTGGGATCAGATTGAAGAGCTCTTCAGAACACTCGCCGTGGTAAATACGGTAGAATGCGGCCAAGGAAGCTATTGTTCGGCGCTGAGCTAGCGGCTCAATGCTTCCCGTTACCTCCGGACAATCTATAATACGGATAGCCCGTCGCTGCATAGCGTCTAAAATACTTCATAAAAATACTTCGCGGAGCCGTCCCAGAGGTGAGAGCAGTATTCGACGCAGGGTCTAATCTGCGTCTTGCACAGCAGACACCTCTGGTGCGGTGTAAAGAATCGCTTTACCTTATTCAGTAGTTTCCGCGAAGCTAGCCCTATACATCTTTCGATGTAGTTTTTATTATTGAGCTCTCGACGAACGTCTATGCCAAGGATGTCAAGGTTGTCCTTCATTGGTAATAATGCATTTTGAAGAGAGGGTAGGGGAAGGAAAGGGG